>CAKNWT010150667.1:22696-33583 GCA_932066315.1 Andricus coriarius
TGGAGGTTGATTGAGTTGCGCTAAAAGTGCGCTACCTGGAGTACTTGTAGGTGGGGCTGCACTCGGTGCAATAAAAGACGGCCCAGGAGGCCTCATTCTCCATGGATGGGCGGGCCTAGCGCCCATTCCTGAAGGATGATAATTTGGCGGCGCATTAATTTGCGGATTAAAGCTTGGACGTCCGCCGCCCATGGGTGCCGCCATTGGTGGCGCCACCGGCTGATGCACTGATGCAATATTCTGAGGGGCTTGATTCCTGAAAGTGGGACCCTGAGCTTGAGGAGGCTGTGTGATATTCTGGGTAGCCTGATTCGTGTTTGGACTGTCGTTGCTCTGCAGCGGGCTCAAGGGAATTTGAGCAGCACTGGCAGCCGTTCCATGACCCGGGCCAGTTATCGGACTCACGGGTCGCTCTTTCAGGTTGTAGTTTTTGAGTAAAACCAGATGGCGCGGATCTTTTGCGTAGTTTTTTGTTTGGGAAGATTGAAGATCACCCCCCGCTTTTTCAAAGAGCTTGAACAGGGAGGGAATTTTACGTGGAGAAAGGATGGAGAGGTTTATATTTCTCTGGAATAAAAAGCATTTTTTTATTGAATAGCGGGGAATCTATAGAGTCAAAGTGAAATCGTGAAGACACTCACTTCTTGAAGAAGAGGAGCCAATTGATCAACTGTGTGACCAGAGAATTTGAACGTTTCTTGGACGACTGTGAGATAAGGAGGAGAGTTGCAGACTAAAATGCAATGTTTTTGTGAAGCTGTGTTTGGTTCTCTTCGCACTTGCAAGTCTTCAAAACATTGCAGAGCAGTCGCTAAACCCTCAGCAATGTTCGCATGTGATTCTCCCATTCCGCCGACCATTCTGTAAATTAAAGAAACAAGAATAGAAGCTGTATTCTATTTCAAAAAAAATATTTTCAGTTTTAATTTTTTTTTTAATTTCCTGGAGTGCTTACTCGAGTTTGTCCAAGGCAAGTAAGAGTTTGTGTGGATTCGAGTAAGGTCCGAGAGTTCCTGTACAAGGGGATGGTAAACAATCTGCTGCATGATAAACCACGACTCCGTACAAAGTGGAAGTATTCTGTAAAAAGATTGATTATAACCAATTTAGAAGTGCTTTAGTATTTGCAGGGATTTATTGTTTAATTTTGTTAAGAAACTTACCTCTGGGACATATTCTCTGTCTTCTATGTTACCTTGACAAAAGTATCTGAAGAAAACAAAAATTAACCAATTTTACTTTGAAATAGACATATTCTCACTTATTCGAGATGTGATTTTAAAGATGCACTTACTGGGCTCGGATTGACTAGAAGGCTTAAACAAAGCCGCATTATTCGCATAAAATCACAAAGTCGCATGGAATTTCGAAAAAAAAAGTAAAAAAAAATCGCCTCAAATTTTTAAAGATAATTAAAAAAAGCAATATCAGACACTGACTACTGAAATAATAAGTTTATTTGTTTAGGAATATTGAGTATATTATTCTCATTGATTTTCAAATATTGTTTGCACAATCACAATAAATTTGTAAGTTAAAACCATTTTTTAACAATAGTCATTCAGTTTGGGGAATTCTGAATCTGAATTAAAAATATTTCTTTCTGGACTCTTAAACTTATCAACTTGGAATATTTTTAAAAGCGAGAAGTTTATAATTTACATTATTTTAAACTTCAGGAACATTCATTTTGAACATTTTAAACTGTATAATTTTATAATTTAAATATTAAATTACTCACTTTTTAATAATGCAGACTTTACAGTCCAAAATATTCTCGAATCAAGGGAAATGGAATGATTTTTCACGAAAATAGGGGAATAAATTATCTTAAATAAACAAAACTAATATCGGTACAATATTGAATTAAATATGAAATGCTTTATATTCCTAAGATTTCAAGTCGAAATATATTGCACTTTCAACAAAGTAGTTGAATTTTCAAGCAAAGGAGACGAATTTTCAACCCAAAGACAAATTTGTAACAAATAGTTGAGTTTTTAAGTTGAAAAATCGAATGGTTTAGAAAATAAATTGTCTTTTAAACTCAACCGATTAATTTTCAATCAAATAGTTAACTTTTTTTTAAATAATAATTTTCAACCAAAAAGTTGCCTTTACAACTAAATAGTTAGAAACTTTCAAGCAAAAGAGACGAATTTTTAACAAAGTAATTGAAGTTTAAGCCAAATAGTAGAATTTTCAACCAAATGGTCTAATTTTCAAACAAAAAAGATTAAACTTCAACTAAATAATTGAATTTTCAAGCTAAAAGACGAATTTTTTTAAAGGCAGTTAAATTATCAACTTGAAAAGTAAAATTTTCAACAAATAGATCGTTTTCAAACAAGAAAGTTGAATTCTCAACCAAAAAATATGACTTCTCTATCATAAAATAAAATTTTTAATAAAAAAAGAATGAATTTACTATTCGAAAAGGTAAACAAACAAATGGAGTATAACGACGAATATCGGACTTTTGGCTTCCCCAAAATTTCTATTGCACGAGTAAATATTTTGTATAAATACTCAGTAATTACATAATATTCAATCGTTCTCTTGAATTAGATTTAAAGAGTAGGATTTACACTTAATCTTATGATTGAAAACCTTTCTAGATTTGGCAAAGAGTTGAACTCTAGATTTCAAAATGTTCATTTAGTTAAAAAAGCTTTTAACTTTGTAACTTAATATTTTTTGATTTGTTCTTTAAAATAATTTCAGTGTAGGCTGATTCAACGGGAAATTTCCTAATCTTTCAAATTATTCCACTAAAAGAGTGGTGAATTCAGTTCCTGCACATATATTCGTCTTTGAAGTGAAGTATGAATATTTAAACGGTCAAAGGAAATGTACCCAAACTTTATGTCGGTAGTGTACAACGATATAAACAAATGAAAAACGCGTAACGTAGTATATGAATGATCCCTTACATGAATTCACATATTTTTGAATGAATATTCAACATTTCGAAAATATAATAAAGTATGTAAGTTTGTCTGTATCACTCACTCTAAAGTCGGAATGAGATAATTTGTCTTGAGGTCATTTAAATAGGCACCGTTAACAGCTGTGCCTTCAATGACAAATATTATGTCTGCCTGAAGCCCGTGGTCCGTTGGAACATTGACCATCTTCCTTCCTAAAATATGTATCCTGCTGAAAATTTAAAAATTATATATACCGATAATAATTGTCTGTAACCTTTAGATGTAATTTTATAGTTATTTATTGATTTCGGAGAATAAGATTAGGAATAATAAGCTATCAGATACATCTACTTGTGACGAAAACTAATTCGGACAATATATCCCGGTAAGAAGGAGTGCACTGAAATAGATTGAAATTATTACAAATATGGTAAAATTCACAACGTTTTGAATTCAAATGAATGTCGTTTTCTGCCATTAACGTTTTAATTTATATGGACCTCAACTATTTTCGTCTCACTTCAATCCTGTTCAATCCCATCAGCATTTCTGTTAATAAATGAATACATTTTAATTCTGTTGAAGTGGGTAGAAACTGATGGCAAGTTAATCCTATTTAATACTGTGAGGCGAGAACGAGTTTTGAAGTCAATTTAATTCCTTCCCTGAAGTATAATTGCCAACATTTTAATCCAGAACAATTCTATTTGACTCAAAGTGCATATAAGTAAATCTCGATCAATTCCTCTCACAACCAAATTCACAACATGTTGTAATCAAACGAATGTCATTTTTTGCCATATTTGAAATATAATCATATTTCAATATAATATACTATAATCATATTCCAATCTTATAATATAATCATATTTTATAATCTTACCGGAGTTTTTTGCATAAAATTATTATACAGGCGGTAAATTGGCCACTAATACATTCGAAATATCATTCCAGCAGATTGTCCATTTTACATTTTTTTCGACATTTTAAAATTTGTCATCTTTATATTTTATAAGCTAGAAATCTGAAAATCACGTGTTTTATTTTAAAATGATTTTTAATTCTAATAAAATTGATAAAAATTACGTAGAATATATAGAGAAGTTGTAATTGGTTTATAAAGTTTGTCGCATTTACGTGTCGCTGATGTAACGGTAAGATTTTCTACTTCGGCACCGCGAAAACGTTTACATATGATTTTTGTTTATGGAAAATGAAAGCTTAATCTTTAAGGACGAAGCTAATTCCATGCCCCCTTCTACTTCATAATATTAGCAAAGTTATTTCTTCATTAAAATTAGAAAGTGTGTTCGTACAAATAAAATGTACCTGATATAAAGGGTAAGGCTTCTTAGAAAATTAGTTCAAACTAATTAAATAAATTATAGATAGCTCATTTTAAATTATATGAATGTACTCATAAGTGTCAACCGAAAATTTCTGCGTACTTCAGTATTAACATTTAGTATTTAAAAAAATTTACTGGTGTATCGGTCATGAGTACAGAGCATGCGTCATATATCTTCGGAAGCCCCGTCGGAGCTGGGCGTCGATGATTTAAATTCCAAGCTTATAGAATCTATCAGAACAGAAGCTAAAAAAGTCAATATGAGGGGAAAATGTCATAAGCCTAAGAATGTTACATACCAAAACCCCTGGTTCGATGGGGATTGCGCAGGTAGTAAACGTTGTATAAGGAGGTGCCTGAGGAAATGTGTTAAAACTCAATTCAAAATTGAGGTGGATTAAAAAAAATATAAGGAGGCAAAAAAGAATTATGAAAAACTATTGGAAGAAGAACGCAAGTCATATGAAGAATCAATTACCAGTTCAATTCAGCCATGTCGTAATATTAAAACTTTTTGGTTATCAGTCAGTAAATTTAGACGACGCACGAACTCAAATAACCATATAAGTGAAATAAACGGTATGAATATTTTCGGCACCTCTTTCCGCATCGACAGGAGTTTGATGTGGTAATGGTAGATGTAAGACACCCGATGTTAGATACCCCAATAACACGAGAGGAGCTGTGCACTAGTATAAAAATCAAAGGTGAATAAAGCTCCGAGGCCTGACGGACTAAGCAGCGAATTTTTTAAAGATCTACCAGAAAACTGGCTTATGTACATTGAATGTATGTTTAATAAAATTATGGGCAGACACAACAGGTCTATTACCAGAGTTTCAATCCCCCTAAGAGAAAGGTATATGCTTTGTTTACTGACTTCGTTCGGGCATTCCCTTCTGTTAGTCATTCATTGTTATGGAATAAATTATTCAAAATAGGAATTAGTTCTAAATTTATAAACATTTTTAGGAGCCTTTATGAAAGAGCGAGTGTCAGCGTTCGTGCGCCGGAGGGCCTGTCGGACTCAGTGGATATTATGGAGGGTGTACTACAGGGAGAAGTCCTCAGTCCACTTTTCTTTGCTTTATTCCTCCATAACTTTGAGGAATATTTCAGAGAGAATGGATTCAAGGGTATTTCGATTGACACGGGGCACGACCTTCTGACTATTGCTTACGCGGACGACTTGTCTATGTTTTCAGATTCTCCAGTCGATATGCGAAAGAAAATAAAATGCCTAATGAACTATTGTGAACTTAATGGACTTAAAATAAATTAACAAAAAATTAAGATAGTAATTTTCCTCAAGGGAAAGCTGCATCTTCCTCTACGGTCAAAATCCAATCGAAGTAAAACTAACAAACTATCTGTTCTACGGCATAGAAATCTGGGGAATGAGGCATTTAGATCAGATAGATACTGTCCAGACCATGTTCTACAAAAGAGTCCTAGGCCTGCCAAGATTCTGTCCAAACTACGCAATAAGAATGAAGATAGGAGATCCTCCCTTATCTAGTGAGGCTTCAAGGAGATCCTTAAACTGGGTGGAGAAATGATATAGGATGGATCATGGTAGGTTGCCTAAAATTTGTTTGAATAAGCTAATTATGTTAGCACAACAAAAATCGATAAAGATTAAATATAACGGGTTCATGCAAATTCAGCAAGTAGTAAATGAAATTCAGGAAGGGTGGGGAGATGCGTTAAACTCTGAGGACTCCTTGACTGTCGCTAAGCAAAAAATTATTGAGTGTATATTGATAACTTTAGGGACGAAGATAGAAAGAGGGTCGAACAGTCGAGTAGTCTTGAGGTATATCCGCATTAGTAACTAGTGAAAGGGCAACAATGATACTTGTGTTTCGAACTACCCATGAATAACTTAAAAATAATGGCACAATGTCGTCTCACGACTACAAGGTTTGCGAGTATTACAATTGATGGCGAGCGAATTATATTAAATACCGAAGAATACTGTAAATTTTTTAACCAACCTGAACTAGAAAACCTGCACCACCTATTGGTGGAGTGTCCTGCGTATCATGAAGTAAGAGGCTCGATATTTTCATTAGAAAATAAAATTTCAACCTCTCTAAAGGTAGTATTCAGGACTCTAAATGTGTACACGAGAGAGGATGTAGTGAAATTGTTTCAATTCCTGCGAGAGATAAGTAAAATCCGTTTAGCGTCATCTTATACTCGCTAATAAAACAAAATTTGACAGTAAACTTATTGCAAAAAAATAAACAATTCTTACAATTCAGTGTATAATGTCACTCACCTAACAATAATGGTATCCTTTTCACTAATCAAATAGGACTATTTAGTTTACAAAATGTAAATAAAATAAACAAAACGCGACTTATTTATTTTGTTTTTCCTCTCAGTTTTAAGGTTATGCTCGACGTTATCGAATTTCCAAATTTGACAACTTTAACCTTTAACCATGATCCAATTGGATCAAGCCTTTAACAACCATAAACCCCTTTAAGCCTTTTCGTGGCCTTTTCATACCTCGCTTGCCGGCAGTAGCAAAAGTCCACAAGAGTGAAAGAGCTGAAGACCGGTTAGAACATCGACATATAGAAATGGACCGATAACGCTGTGGGGAGCACGGAAATGGGCTTTAGGGAGAGAGAAAACATTTTAGAGGTAGACCTGTCTCTTTCTAGATAAAGCTGATTGGTCGAGAGCATTTTCGATGGGTGGAGCTTGATGAAGCACAGGTCCGTGCATTGGACAGTCCTGAAATAGAAAAAGGCAGATCTACCTCTCAAATGTTTTCTCTCTCTTTCAAGCTCATTTCAATTCTCCCCACAACGTTATCGGTCCATTTCTATATGTCGATGGGTTAGAATGATATGTCTCTTTTACTCTCATGAACCTTCTGCAAGCAAGGCCATTGCCGGCAAGCCGAGGTATGAGGAGGTCTTGAGGCTGAACGTGCAGTCCCATTCGGGCAGAAAACGTCGGCATAAAGCAGAAATTCATGAGAGTGAAAGAGACAAATAGATCTGTCGGTCTCTTTCACTCGCATGAGTTTCTGCTTTACGCCGACGTTTTCTGGCCATATCATGGGATAAATTGTCGCAAAAGATTGAATACATGCGCGCGCGAAATTCAAATTGTAACACTGATTTTCAAGTTTTTTCGCTTAAAAATCAATACATAGATCATTACCCATATTTTATTTATAATAAATAATCATGTTATACTTAATTTCATTATAAAAATACCTACATAGAAAAAACGCGGGAAATTGAAACAAAAATGTTCAATAGTTTTTTATTAACATTCTGATAAGATGTAGGTGAGAAGGAATATTAACCCGTTGCAATTTAGTAGTGATTGTTAAATGAATGAGAAAAACACAAAAATGGTAACTCTTGACAGTTAAAAGACGATTTGAATGAAAAAATAGTTACGTTATAGGCCGCGCTTAGCGCTGTTTTCTAAAGGTGTTTCCTTGCGTTCCTTGCGAATGTTGCGAATCCGTTACGTGGTCTAGCGGTGAAATGTGGTTGTGATTTTCCCAGCCTGTGCCTGTGCCTGTGTGGTGTTTGTATAATAGGTAACACTGTGCTCCAAAATGACATTTCTAGGGTGTAGAAACTATTTATTAAAAAGTTAATAATCACGGCGACAAGACTTCATGGACGGCAGAAAAACAAGTTTTTTCTGAAAACTCGGATTAGATACCGTTTCATGTGAGGTTAGGAGTGAACAATTATCTAGACATCTCGTGTCCGATGTTTGTCATCACACAGTTTTTTAACTGCAACCAAGGTAATTATTGCGAAATTTGAGTGATTTTTTTATTTGTTTGCATTATATTTTGCCAATTTTCCGAGCGACTTTCACATAACCTCATTTGGCTTCCCCATGTTTTGACGTTTCGGCTGATGCACTCGTTTTGCAATTAATCCACAACTCCGGAACACCCTAACCTCGTCAGAAGCTGTAACCTCTTTTTTTAAACCTTTTTCTTTCAAGAAAACCCTTTTTTGCTTTTTCTAAATCTAATTTTCCGAGACTTTTGCAATCGATGCGGATGAGAGAAAATTTCAAGAGGCCTCATCTTGAAAAAAGTCGTTGGTGTTTAGTCTTTTCGAGTTTAGCTTTTGTCAAAGTCACTGTTTCATTTCGTTCTGCCTAAACATGCTTTGTTTTTTTTTGTGTACATGGCGTGTTTTACTAATAAATAAAAGGCTCGTTATTTCCCTAAATTATTGACTCTTAAATGCCAACTTACTGGTGTGGATGTTATACCTGTGCACTTATTCTTACGTACGACAATTTTAAATGCGAATGTGAAAAAAAATCTAAAGCAGATTATTCTCTTGCGGTATATATACTTTTTTTGAAAATTTGTTCTTAAAGGTACGCGTGTTAAAATATTTTGTTTTGGATGGTTCCTAAATCTTTACGCAAATTTGGTAACTAATTACTTTTCATATTTGAAGTTTTTTTTATTTATCTCTTGTGTTTTCTTTGTTTACTCACTCGCTTACTTAAAAATATTAATTCTCTTTTTTTACTTCCTGATAAATTCATACTTCTCTTGAAAATTTCTGGCAAAACAATAAATTTGGGAGGCACGTTTTTTCCCAAACTGTATAAATATCCCATCTTCCGCTAAAACTTTTTTCTTGGTTCATTAGAAATTTAGGGAAAACTGAGTGGTGTCGGCAAGAAATGAAATACTGATATTCCTTACGGAAATGGTATTAAAATACTTTTCTCCAGAAAAAAAATCACCTAAAGAAACTGTAGGAAAAGTTTCTTTGTTTTAATAAAAGGAGCCGTTTTTACACAAATGAATTATTCTCACAAAAAGTACAACTAAGCAAATGACAGTCGAAGTTAATTTTGACCAATATTGTGTTTACTGTTCAGATGATCAAACAGTGCCTGTCAGTTTTATTATTTTTAATAATAAATTACATCAATATTCAATCAATATCATTCCTTAAATTTCGAATAAGTGTTCAAACTTGAAGCTGCAAATTCAAGTTACAGAACCGTAGACAGTTAGTTTACATAGCTAATTTACAGAATTCCCCATCAGTTATCTGCATAACTACGAATATTCTTATGTTCGAAAACCTACTCAAACGTTTTTTACAAGGTTCCTTGAAATCTTTCATATTCTCACGATTTAGTTTTATCTCAAAAATTACTTTCCCAACACCTCCAATGTCAAAATAAACTTATTCTGCGATCTCGCAATTAGTCCAAGGGGTCGCCCATATATTACGTAAAGCTTTTTGGATGATTTTTGGAGTCTCTCTCTCCCTTATAACGCCACCGTAACAATAAACATTGCCCATATCCCCTAATTGTTGCATAACTTTCAGTAATCTGATTTTTAACTATAAATACAGCGTTTTATATGTGTGCAAGAGAGAAGTCTAGACCTAGAGTGTAATTTTTTACTTTTAAAAAGTTCCACCAAATTACCTTTTTTTCAACAGTTTTGTTTACAGACACTTTACAACTTTTAATGATCCTAATTTTCCATTTTTTGGTAATTTTGAAGAGACCTAAGAACCATGTTTAAAAATATTGGTGTGTCTCTTCCGTTCAAACAGCAGTAATTTGATCAAAAATACTTTGAAAAAATTGTAAATAAGTAGCCCATTAACCAAATACAAAATGAAACGTAATTTCTATTGGTGTAAATTATTCTACTATTTTTTTAAATTAATTCATTTAAAAAAATGTTACGTAACATTTCTTCAACCCTTCCCCATCGTAATAGGACCATAACATCTCCTCTTGAACCCTCACTCCTCCCTGAAAGTGTTACGTAATATATGAACGACCCCTAATTTCGATTTAACCTCAGATTATCGATTTCTGAAATTCACGATTAGTTAACCACTACTGAATTCAGATGTACATTTGTTTCTGATTTCTTTGGACCTTGAATTCTTTTGAATTTACCTGGAATTCAGATCAATTTATCTTGAGGTGAATGGATTTATTTGTATTCGTGTGAATAAAAAAAGCACTGCCATTGATTAACATTGCATAATTTTTTTGTTTAATTATATAGGAAACGATATGAAAAAAATGTGCTTAATTTGTATGTGCTTTAAACTGTTTTCATAAAAAATACTCCATCTCCTGATAATAAGTAATTTTTCAGTCAATCAATCAGTCAATTGTTTAATTAATTTTTTCAATAATTTCCTAATGGCGTAATTAATTTGTTTACATATTCTTTTATTATCAAGAATTAACAATAATTGTTTTCTCTGTAATGATTAGTTTATACATTTCTGTTATTTTAACATAATATAATACAATGTTGTAAAACTAATCCCTTTAATAATATTTTTTATAAATAATGAATATACAATGTAAAAACAGTTAATTTACCATTTCGAAGAGTATTATTTAAACAATGTTTAAACAATTAATTGTTTTTTGACTAAAAATGAGAAAAATAGTGTATTTGTAATGAATTACAGATGCATAAATGCTACCAAAATGCTCAAATACACTCGCAGTATAGACAGAACCTTCTGAATGGAGAGGGTCAAAGTTTCATGGTTATAACTCTGATTAAAATCTAGAACATTTTTTTCATTACACCTCTAT
>CAKNWT010150668.1:8207-22754 GCA_932066315.1 Andricus coriarius
GTTAATTTTTTTTTAAATAAAAATGACAAATGCATTACGTAAAGGCAATAAGTATTTCAATAAAAGCATAGTGGGCATCACTGGAAATAATGTTCCTTTTTTCATACATATTAAATGTTCTCGGCTTTGAATGATTACAAATGATCTTGATAAATCCATAATACAAATCAATACAAACTAGAGTACTATCCTTAGAAGGCAAACAGATATTAGTTTTAAACCTCTTCAAGGGGTGCTTTTTTAATTTGCAATGGTGAATTACTAAAAAAAACTATGAAATTTTCGGCTTTGAATGATTACAAATGATCTTGATAAATCCATAATACAAATCAATACAAACTATAGAGTAATATCCTTAGAAGGCAAACAAAAATTATTTTAAACTTCTTCAAGGGGTGCTTTTTTAATTTGCAATGGTGAATTACCAAAAAAAACTATGAAATATTTAAAAAATATTTCTTGAGTTTTCTTACGAGAAATTAGGTGAAGAACTGCGAAAGAAGCGAAATATCATTCTAAGGTGAAGTTTTAAATATGATAAGAGTAGTTTTCTATCACTAGCAGGCATTTTAACTTTTAAAAGGTCATTTTTAATAATTTAAGGCCAAAAATATCTAAGGTCTATGAAAAAAACACAGTACAGTGTCCTCTCACTTATCGCGAAAGGTTGGGACTGGGGACTGGGATTCGCGTTAAGCGAGTTCCCCCACTATATCAAAAATCGGGTTTTCCTTGTGCTTTTTCCTCATATCTGATTGGTTGATAAAATCGAATCTATTCCAAAAGTTAATGTCAAAATTTGACAGTTGAGTAAAATAGTAGTAGAGAATATTCAGAGGTTATTATACTAACTTGACCTACGAAACCTAAAAAACTTAACGTTGTTTTACAAGTGTTCTTTGGAAAAAGTTTAATGTTTATTGAGAATTCTGGATAGGCAGGCATTTACTTTATTTTTATTTTTCGGTATAGAATTGCTAGCTATTTATGAATTAGGTACTTAAAATTAAAGAAAGAATCAAGTATTAACCTCTTAAGTAGGTTACATTGAATGACAATATTTAGAAAAAAAATATGTTTACGCGCGAGCATTTTGTTTAATGCATGCGCTAACATGTGTCGGCAGTGGGAGCAAAGCAAGTAGGGGAAGTCGCGATATCTGGTAGTGCGATAAGTGGGAGGGTACTGTATACATTTCCAAACCCTATAGAGGGTGATTTTTCACTTTTAAAGATATTACTCTGAATAAAATTAGGGTAAGATTATGTTCAATGATGCCTGCCATCATTTTATTGAAATTCTAATTGCTTTTACGCAAGTAATTTGTTCATTTTTACACAAAAAACAAATAATGCAAATTTTTTAACGTTTAAAGGCTTTGAAACACAGGATAACCCTTTTTTTCTAATTTATGAAAAAATTGCAACATTATTTTTCCCCAAATGAAAGAAAATAGAGGGGTGAGAAAGCAACAACAAATATATATTATTTTTTTGGGCCACCCTACTGGCAAGCTTCTTCTTTGATCCTTCGGCACTTAAGTCCCGATTTCTATATGAATCAAAGTATTTTTTTGTATATATTTATTATGCAGGGTGACCCACCACCTATGCACTACCCAGTAATGTGTGCTAGAGCACAAAAGAAGAAACACAAAAGTCGTCTGGCAAAATTTGATCTGGACCTTGGTTTGGGCACAGTAAAGCTTGGAATTGGGGCATAATAAACCAATCAGGAGCGAGATATAGGAACTACTTGTTTGGCTCATGAGTGTTAAGATGGTGTGCGCGTTGGCGATTCACTTCAACTCCGGCAAAAATTTCACGTCGTTGCTCCTCGATTGTTTCTTCAAAACGCGAAGTTCAAGCCTTTAAATTTTTTCAAGTCCTGACCTAATTTTGCCAGAGGACTTTTTTGTTTATTTTTTGTGCTCTATCACATATTACCGAGAAGTGCATAGGTGGTGGAACACCCTGTATAATTATTATATTTTTTATGTACTTTTTCATAAGAGATTCTAAATATAGCATCGCGTGACTTAAAGTATTAAGTGAGGCAAAACTACTCGTATTGTTACCTTGCGCATGAAATAATTAATTCGCTACTTAACGCCCATTATTCTTTTTTAAATCTTATCTAATGTTCAACATTTCCGTCAGGATAGTGATTCTCTTAATATGAATTGTGAGTAAAAAGTAAATAATCTCTCCACTCTCTAGTGGTAATGCGCGAACTAATGATAAAAATATGTATCTTTCACGTGAAGGTGTTTCAGTAAAAGGATGATTGAACTTGTAAAAAGTTTCTACAACAAAGTGATGACATATTTTTCTTTTTATTTGAGAGTTGGGAATAGAATTTTTATTATTTATAACCTGACATCTTTTATGATTATTTACATAAGAAGAACGGTCAAACAAGCAAAAAAGTGAAAGTAAAATTATTCGGGTTTTAAGTATAAGAACACATCAGAATTTCCAGAATATTATCCAGAACATTTTAGATTATTCTAGAATATTTTACAAAGTTGTATGATATATTAGATAAGTCCAAAAATTAAAGAATAGAACATTCCAAAACATTCGATAATATCGAAAAACTTTCCAGAACTTTCAGAGTATTTTTAAGAAATGAATAAAAGAATATTTAAGATAACCCCACGAAGTTATAGAAAATTCCAGAAAAAAACGGAAATTTCTAGAGTATTCCTCAATTTGCATACAATTTTAAAAATAAAGGGTGTATCTGTAAAATCCCTGGACACTAGAATATAAGGAGCAAAACATTCAAAAATAGTATACTACAGAATAGTAATTAAAAAAAAATCTTAAGCGTTCCACGATTCCAGAATTATCTAGAATATTCCAAAACGCTCCAGAAGATTCCATCACCTATCAGAGTATTTGACAAAAAACAGAACATTCCACATTTTTCAGACAATTTCAGATTCACAAGGAGAGATCGTCAATTGTCAATTTTAGTTCCCGTTTATAATTTTTTAAATGAAAGCTCATTATCTGAGTATTAATTTGCCAAATCAGTAATGTGCAATTTTTCAACGTTTTTGAGAAATATACAGTTTGGAGAAAAACGCTTCGGCTTCAGAGCCTGAAGGTTGCTTGTTCGATTCTCGCTTTTTTCACGCAGAAACTGACTTTTTTAAAACTGTTTCATGTTTCTCGCAGAGAAATTTATTTTCCACAAATGTTAATAACTTTTGTCATAATTTTTACCAACTAAATTTAAAATTAGAAGTATAAAGGAGGTTTTTAAACCAAAAAAATTGTGTTTTTTCATTACCAAATTTACTATCCGCATAGGAAGCCAAAGCGCTACTGCCTGAGCTACCGGCCGTGCGGAACGTTTTTCGCCAAACTCTACATGACCTGTGGCGAAGATTTCAAAGTCGATTTTCTCGAAAACGTTGAAACAGCACATATTACTGCTTTGGTAAATTAATACTCAGGTAATGAGCTTTCGTTAACTTAATGGAATTGTCTACGCGTACCGAAACAGTCCAGCGATACGTACCGAAATTTCCGTACAAATAGCCCCTTTTCCAGCTCTCCTTACATTTACCGAAAAAATCTGGCTACTTGTACCGAAATTTCGTTACACGTAGCCACAGCCTAACAAAATTGTGAATCGGAATGAAAATTCACAATTGGCGGTCTCTTCTTGTCAGATAAAAACGACTGAATATTTAAAGGAATTTTATAAGATTGCATAATAAAGAATAATTCTTGAAATTTTCGAATATTGCTGAATATTCCACACCATTCATTGCGGGCCTCCAGGAAAGCAATTTGATGAAAACTGGCTGTATGAATTATTATTGCAGTTTCTTTTTCTATTTCATGGTCTATTTCGTGAAACACTGTTTGGAGAGAAATTATCTACAATCGCGGTAATCAAGCTGGCGACTTCCTGATTCTGTGAAACTCTGCGAATATTGCTTCTGCACCGTCCGACTAGCTTATCCCATTCACCTTGAAAGTTGCACGAAAATCCCCAGGCAAACTCTACATTTTATCACTCTAGAAATATTTGAGAACTATTTCAATAACCTTTAAAAACTTGCAAAATGGTCAATAGATTCAAGTAGATATTAATAAAATTAACATTTTTTAAATACTTGTATCGATAGTTAAGAATAATAAAATTGCAAAAAATTAATATTTTTATCAAAGTTACCATAGTGATTTTTTCAAAAATGTCTAAACAAAAAAAATTCGAATGGTACTGTACTATTGAAATTAGAATTTAATTCTGAATGGTTTGAATATGAAGAAGAATGATTATCCGAGAGAGACGTCATTGAGGTGGATGGTTTGGCCTGATGTTACCTCAATTATGCAAGCTGGTTGTAGTTTAATCTGCAATCAGCAAATTGTATATCAAATGTTAAGTGGCACTTGCACAAGGCCACACTCAACTACGTCGTCTACTATCATACCGCTACTCGTAATTACTGGGACAAACTGTTTACTTGACGTATTAGTCTTGTTACATTGGCACGTAAACAAAATGTATCGATTACTGTCTATCGTTTGCGTACATCGTGTATACAGCGGGTGTATCATCTGCTCGTGGACTCTTATTATTATCTGCGAACTTTTTCACCACAAATACTCTCCAGAGTGATTAATTGCAAAAGATACCGCTGACGAAAGTTTTTCTCTTTTCCTCACTCTAACAAAAGGCGAGCTGAATTGTGCGCGAACTAAAATCTTTCAAGGAGTTCTAGAATTCACATATAGTATAAAAAGCTTATAAGATTAGGGCAAAATAAAATATCAGTGCTTTAATATTTGTCATTAATAAGTTTCTAATTAGTACATTCACACGAGTCAACATCATCTTTAGCCCATGATGCACACGATACTTTTCGTCCACCTCCCCCTCACCCCAAGGAGTTTTTCTTTATGTCTGTAGAATAGATCAAAGTGGCTGATACTGCGAAATGTGTACGCCCGCTGTAGCGGGCGTAATAGTATTTTCGCACAGCCCACTCGTGAAGTTCGCATGTGCCGCCATGAGCGATCTAAAATCGGTCACTTTCCGCTGGCTCTATAGACATATAAAGGACAATTTTCAGAGGGGTAAGACGAAAAAGAACATTTGAAACCTAAATATGTAATATGACGTATTTTCTTTAATAAACAATATATTACATTGCAAAGGAAACAGTTTTTATGTGATAAACTTTGAAATATAAAATCCTGATAGTAGTTTATGAGGGAAAAGTTTTGTCTCTCAAGTAAATATTTTACTGTAAGCATCACCACTGTTCATAAGCATAACAAAATATATTTAACTTTGAAAGTGGAAGACAAAAACAAACCTAATTATTATTTTTTTTAAGGGAGTTTTTTCATTTTTGTACCTCTAATAAAATCTTAAGTTTTTCCTTTCAAGACCTTCAAGGTTAAAAATTGGAATCTGCATTGCTTATTGATGAAAATAAGTGATGAGAGGTTTTTGAGAATATACCAGCTACTTTGGCGATTTTTAACGCTTCTAATGAGAATAAAAAAAATTTGGCTCAGTATGTATTATTTCGATAGGGGGTTTCACATCCTTTTTATTCATCATAAGCATTCTTTTCAAATAATTATTTGATCTTCAAAAATGAAGGTCAAGAATAAATTTTACTTTTTTCATAGAATACTAGAAAAATAGATTTCTAGTCTAGAAAGAAAGTTTATGTTTTTTAAGAACCTTGATAATAAAAGGTAAAATTAAATTTTTTATTAGTAAAAATATTCGTTCAGAACATCGCTCAAGCTATCTTTCTAACCTAAACAAAATTGAAAACGTATCCTTTTATGAAAAAAGTCATCTTTGGCTTCTATTTTTGACGGTCAAATATTAATTTTTTCAACAAATGGTTATTACCAATGAAAAGGGCGTGAAACACCTATCGAAACAGTGGTAGAAAACATTTTTTATTGCTATCAAAAGAGTTAAAAATCGCCAAGACAGATAGTGTATTTTCATCAAACATCCATCACTCATTTTCATCAATTTAAAAATATAAAATTTTTAACCTCAAACCTCTTAAAGGAAAAGTCCTCAGCTTTCTTTTGAGATAAAAAGTGAAGAAAAAAATATGCCTATTTTCTAAACAAATCAAATTTGTTTTTGACTTTCAAAAAGTTGCTTATAACCAATGGCAAAATTTGTTCCCCATTAAGTACTATCCAATAACACATCACTTTCCCCAAGTCTGACTTGGATCGGACACTTTTTTTTTGAGTGGGTACACTTAAGCAATGCCCCATATGTTCTTTGATATTGCAAAATGTCGAAAAACGTTCGATGGAATATAAGTTTTTACAAAATTATGAGAATGACAATTGGATAAAGTCCCAAAAAAGATTTGTTTCAACAAAATTATAGAAGTATGTGACCCTTATTTACAATATTTCAGGTAGATGAAAATATTTTAAACCCTTTTTTGTCTGTATTTGGGAGAAGAGAAACTAAATGATCCTTATCCAAATGTCATATGATATATGCCTAATATATATTGATAAATAGTATCATAAATTACTTGAAATAGTTGAAAACAGGATTTTCAAAAACTGTTCTTCATACCCTTCACAACAAACTGATATCTTTGACATATCCCTAGGATATCTCGGCAGGATATGGGATATCCTGAAAAATGTCCCAAAAATGTCCTGGGATATAAGTGGCATGTTCGAAGGAGATCGACATTTCCGCCACGTACGATATCCACTCAATGTCCTGTGTGGGATATACACAATTTTGGCAATGGAATCCAATATTTCTGAAATGCATACTAATTAAAATATGTAGAATGCCTGAAAACATAAAGATGTACAAACATTCGTTTGACGAAAAACCGCTTTATACAAATCTCAAATATTTAGTTTCTTTCAAATTCTATCTCAGTATAATTATAAAAAAATTATTACCGTGAATTATTTTCAAAGCCAATAACAGCCTACTTACAATAAAAAGCAAGCCACATTCTGAAAATTTAAAAGTTGGCTGTTGTTGTATCTACAACTTATAATTGTGCAAGTTTAGAGATCGCACTTTTCACTATCAGTATAACGGCAAAATCAGTTTTCATGATAGAAAAACAATCAAATTAATGTGTACCGCGATAGTTTACATAATACTCTTATAAACGATAATAGATTATAATCCGGCACGAATATTCGAGAAATTATTGACTGTTGTTACAGCGTCACTTCTTATTGCGCGACAGTTTTCGCACAATGAGAGCCATGATGGAATTACCTGGAAGTGACTTTAGAGCGGACTCTATTATTGCTGTACTTTATAGTGTTGCACTTTGTACAAACTCTCCCGAAAATACCTAATATTGTTAAATGATGAGCTATTTTATTGATACGATTTGATATACATATAATTGGCAGTATAGATATATCTGAACTTTCAGGAATATACTAAATTATAGAAATGGGATATCTTGGGGACATTAATGGGATATCCTGAGGATATTCTGAGATATCCTTAGGACATTCCAGGGATGTCTAGATTTTCGCCGTATACGATATTATTCTCAATATCCCTAGGATCTCCTGGGATATACCCAGGATATCCTGGGAGATAAATGGGATATCCCGCCGATATATCATGCTGTGAGGGACAGTTGTCACGCTCATATCCTTATTATTGAAGTAAGAGATAAGTTCATACAAAAAGTCATCTTATTAGAAAAGGTCTACATCACGTGACAAAGGGCTTCGACCCCACTGGCCCACGCGTGATAAACCATGACATTTTCCTAAATTACCTTCCCCCAATAGTCGCACGTATTTTGTAAATAGCCTCTAAGTCATTGTCTGACATTGATTGATTGATTGTTATAGAAGGGGAATATCTTGGTCAAACAGCTACTCTTTTAGTAGAAACGGTTTTTCTCCTTTTCAGCATTCGGTGAGAACTTTCTGGTTTAAATATATGCATTATTTATTTGCTTATTTATGTATCAGGTAAAATTTTTATTTTGTAAGTCGTCGCCTTCATTTTATCCGTTGACAGAGTATGAAGCATATTGCGTCACAAAAAGCCAAGAGTGCGTTTCACGCAATATGCGTCATATAAAATAAAATAGTATATGCGCCAATGCGTACAATTCGGGTCTTCACGCGATTCGCTTACAATGCTCGCAGGACTTATCTCGCCTCGGCTTTGATCATCCTGCGAGCATTGCCGCTCGTCGCGGAAAAACCCTCATTATGCACCTCGGCGCATAATATACTATTATGTGACGACGGTGCATTAACCCTTTTTTATGCGACAGCGTAGAGTATCGTAATGTTGTAGATTACAATACATTGGAGTGTCATGTGAAGAGTGATAATCCGCTGTATCGTAATGTGCAACATTCCGATACTCTACGCTGTCGCATAAAAACGCGTTAATGCACCGGAGTCACATAAATACATTTATACTATTTCTATTATCAAGAAACTTGGTATAAAAAGGCATTTTGGGTCTCTGTATCCGAATATTGTATCAGAATTACAAAATTCAAAATAGTGGATCCAATATGGTGGATCGAAATTACGCAAAATTGGCTGACTTTCATGAAACTTGGTATATTACAGTTTTTTGGGTCTCTGAATTTGAATCTGGTATCAGAATTCTGAAATTCGAAATGGCGGATCCAATCGAGGGGTAAACCACTCTAAAAGCATGAATTTTAGACTCAAAAATCTGTAGATGTATTAAAATAAGCGTAGCTTTATTCTACTCAAGGCAGTCTAACTGTCGATAACATTTTCTTGTTAGATATAGCATAAGCTTCTTATTGCATTAAATGAAGTCATTCGGATACGAATGAAATCATGCAAGAAAAAAATCACAAGTGTAGCCAGACGCAACGCGCCGATAAGAGAATAAACGATGGGATAAGCTTCGAATAAGGAAAAATATCATTCGATCGTTTACTACAGCATGTGGATTTCTCCGATTCTTATACTCTTCGTGATGAGTCGGCTAAACTCGGAACAAATCAGACCGTTTTTGTATAACATGGGCATACGGAATAAGAAAGATTCGATTAGGTAAAAATCGAGGCATCAACGAACCTGTAAGGGAGGGCTTAACTCCGACGTTACGAATAACGATTGCCTATTGCGTTTATGTTATTCTAACAGGCTCATAAGACAGATTCCTTATTTTAGTTGTTTTAGCGTCAACGATGTCGGAAAATCGAAGCACAACGACCATATAACGCTGAACATTGTCTCGCTGATTTTAGAGTGGTTTACCCCTCGGATCCAATATGGCGGATCGAAATTATGCAAAATTGGCCGTTTTCATGAAACTTGATATATTAACGTTTTTTAGGTCTCTGAATCCGAATATGGCATCGGAATTCCAAAATTCAAAATGCCAGATCGAAATTACATAAAATTAGCGGATTTTCATGAAACTTGGTGTGTTGAAGTTTTTTAGGTCTCTGAATCCAAATATGGTATCAGAATTCAAAAATTCAAAATGGCTGATCCAATATGGCGAAAAAAGTTTTGAAAAATTAAATGAGTTGATGGATTTGGATAAAAATGAGTACTATAGAGATCTTTATATCCCTAAAACTGAATATGGGGTCAAATTTCGAAAATTGAGATATGCTGATCCGATATGGCGAACCAAAAATTGGAAAAATCCAGTGAATTGTCGGCTTTCAACGACAGTTGGTACTAAGTTTTTTTTCGGTTCACTGGAAACAAATCTGATGTCCATATTCAAAAGTCCATTTGTCATTGTCATAGGGAACTAACAACGTCACGACAACCGCCTGGTACCAATTTTCATCATCGCCATATTGGATCAGCCTTTTAGAAATTTCAAATTTGGATCTTGAATTCGTATTCAGAGACCAAAATGACCCCTTCGTAAAATATTTTAATGAAATCCATCAAGTAGAACGTTCGAAACATTTTGGGCCTACTTTGTGATTTTCGGTCTACACAGTGAAGGGGTTAATATGAGTCTATGTGCTGACAGGGCCGTGTATAAGGCTATATGTAATATGTGCCTAAAAAAATTGTAAAAACCCAAATACCTGTTGTGTCAAAAGGATTTGTTCCAAATCTCATTTTAAATATAGTAATAAAAAGATTTGTTATTCAAAACCAGATAAGGTAAATGTCCAAGTAATCGTGACGGTCCCAATAATCGTGGATCTTGGTTATAATTCAAATATATTATTACAAAATGTTTTAAAAGTAACATTTAATGATAAAACACATTTATTTTCAGCATTTGATAGTAGCAAATGGAAATTAAATGTATTGAAAATTAATAAAAAGAAAGAAAATTGGCATCACGATTACTGGGACATTTACCTTAACCGACACTCTGTACTGGTCTCCAAATTTTCTTTTTTTGTAAATGCCTAGCATCTAACGTTCTTTTAAACCTTTTTCTGACCATATTGCTCTTCCTAAAAGTTTTTAAATACAGTCAAATAATAAAATACTTCTTTTTTTAAAGCAAAGGCCCTTAAATAAAACTATTTTCCACTTTTTTTTAGCACCAAAGTACCAATAAAATTCCAAACTAAAATCTTAAATCTTCATTTTAAACGAAAGGCCACTTTTGTATGGTTCTTATTTCACTTCACTTTATGCCTTGCTATCAGATACTAGATTTCTTAAAATTATTATCGTTTATTTATAAAGAAACATATACCTTTCTTTCTTTAATAGACCTTTCAGCGAAAAATCGTATGTTACAATGCGATACCGTCACACTAAATATTTATTTTCACAGAACAGAATAATTTACTCGTAATTGGTTAAATTGTTCTAATTAAACTCATTTTCTCTCAATTAAGCAACTCACTATCTCAAGGAAAGGTTTCTATTTTTTGTTTCAACTGAAAATTCCACTTTTTATCGTGATCCGTAACCGAGCCTGTACGTTTTTTTATCTTCCTTTTTTTGTTTTATCTTTAAATGGTGATTTCGATTCTACAGAATGTTTTTTCGTTCTCCTGTAAATTCCAATTTTCTTTTATTTACCTAGTTCTGTACTGCAACACTTCAAATAAGTTTAAGAAAGAATTATAATATTGAGCAGAAAATAAAGTTATCTCAAAATATAACATAAAAAAGTGCATGCAAATGATTTGGTTTAAGAATCACAGTTGAAATGTACACTGTAAACAATTTCTGTTGGAAACTTCCAATATATTTATTAGTTTATTTCCGAAATGTAAAGTAACGCTACAATACATAATGTTGTAGTTTCCAAATTTTAGTCCTTGCGTGCTACCTCACATGTATTGGAATTTTACAATACTAGTCCAGTAGCCAGGAACACTTCTGTATCACATTTGCTGCAGAATATCTCGACAACTATTAAACCGAAAAAAAAATTTCATGAAATTCAAGGAATTCAAGTAATACACGGAATTCAAGGAATTCAAGGAATTCAAGGAATTCAAGGAATTCACGAACTTCCATGAATTCTATGAATTCCATGAGTTCTGCGAATTCCATTAATTCTGTGAATTCCATAAATTACATGAATTCCGTGAATTGCATGAATTCAATGAATTTCGTGAATTCCATGAATTCCTCGAATTCCTTGTGCACAATTTTCGACAATACATGCATTGCAATTTCGTCATTCCAATAACGTGTTTGCAATTTTACCTTACGCTTGTATTGTAGAAGTACTGTAGAATCCTTAAGATTTTTAACTGTGTAATTGTCGACAAGAATTACATTGTCTTGTTACATAAGAAATGTCGTTTTTTCATCCAATGTTGGCAATCGTGTATGTGTGGATGGTGTGTCATCTGCACCCATGTGGTATTTAGAGGTTGTATTCACGATGTGCGAAGTCGGTCGATCCTGATGTTTATTTTATTATAATTGCCTACGGCTTAAGATGGTTGCAGCCGAATATTTCGAAGGCATTTTTTGTTTTAGTTCGATTTTTTTTAATAGTCTGCACGGGGCTGTCCCGGTATATATCATCAGTCACGGACGCATTTCTTTAATGCAATCAAGTGATCTGATAAGAGCAGTGTGCCTAATTTGACATATTGGGCAAAGCCTGGTTTTTACCCCATCATTCACGGACTGGCTTGCAGCCAAGTGCATGATGGGGAAACATACAGCTTAAGGTGGGATCCGAACCACTAGAAAAACATAGAAATATACATAGAAATATACATAGAAAAACCAATCTAGACGCAACTGGAACGTGTACGTCATTCACTCCTGCTCCTTCTATCCCAGAAGGTAAGCAAGAACGGGAAATTTACGCGAGAGATTTCGTACAACACTGTTCCTTGGAGTCCGATCTCTAGCCGCGGATGACCTTACGCGGCAGACGGCACACTCGGAGATGAATGTTTCACTTCTGGATACTTTTTCAGAGCTGCCAATCTTTGTAGAATGATATGAGGATCAGTGTTGACGGACCAGATGAAGTGATCCCAGAAGAACGGCCTTTTGCATCCGGCTCGCGATGGACTGAGCCTGACGCTGGCAAGCCGGGATTTTGCTGAGTTGGCTAAGAAATGAACTTTTCATGCCTCCAAGACAGCCGATTATGAGAACTACAAGATGGACTTTGTAGCATTGTTAAAGTACGCTCAGCTCGAAAAAAATGTTTCACATTCCTCCATATTGTCTTTACTTCATGCCTTAGCTCGCTATACTTGTGGATTTTGTTTATATAGGTTACCTGCAAATTTCGGTTAAGTTGATAAGCAAGGTCGATGATGTAGACTCTTCCACCTTTTTTTCTCGCATTACGATGTCCGGTCGATTGTCTCGGATGTAATGATCCGTCTGGATAGTAACATGCAATATAAGATGTAATCTTCGTTTTCTAAAACGGGCATTGGAATGTATCCATAGAAAGGCATCCGATGGATTCGTTGGTATCTCCACATAATCGACACCGGTCACCCCGTCTTGACGTAGCACGTGTTTGAGATAATTTCTGGTGCTGACAACCCTGTTCTGAATCGCAATAACGAATCCTTCCGTTTCTGGATACAGGACGCCCTTTCTCAGCCAAATATTGGATGCCTCACTATCCACTTCATTTTGATCTAACCTTTTGGGGTCCTCGCCGTGGATGGGTTTCTGTCTCCATTGCGTTTCTAATTCCTCTATGATTTCTGCCCTGATATTCAAGGCCTCCTCTGAGGACAAATTCAAAGGCGTGTAGTCAAGATCAGCTTTACATATGGTGTTGTAAAGCGTAACATCTCTTTTGGTGTTAAAATCGTCTCGCAACTGTATATCTTGTGACTCACACAGTTTCCTGATATCTACAATGCCCCTACCACTTATATGTCGTGGTACAACTATCATTTCAATCGCCAAATTACTGTGGTGCATTCGGTGCTTCGTCATTTCTACGTGGATGATTCTGTTCAATCGTTCAAGGTCGATGTTTGACCATTTGAGGAGCCCAAACGAGTACGTGAGGACAAGGATGGCATAGCTGTTGATTGCCCTGATCTTGTTTGCCGATTTAAAAGAACTCTTCAGAACCAATCTGAGTCTTGTAGTCAAGGAAGTCGTTAGGCTTTTCTTAACTATCGTATGCTGAATACCCTTAGATTCGAGAATACCCAGGTATTTATATGACTCCCCCTCAGACATTGCCTCGATGTCATTCTTGAAATCGTTCTCTAGCTCTGCGGTCCCTAATTCTCCTCTGGTTAAATGAACTGTTCTGCATTTATCTAGTCCGAACTCCATGTGGATATCATTACAAAACTGCTTCATGACATCGATCACTTGCTGCAGTTTCTGGTCCGAACTACCGTATAGCTTCAGGTTATCCATGCATAGAAGATGGGTCACTTGATAACCATCCTCGTTATCATGTATTCGGAACCCATGAGACATGCTATTTAGTGTTTTGCTCAGTGGGTTCAACACTAAACAGAATCATAATGCACTGAAGAAGTCTTCTTGAAACATACCCGTCGTAATGCTTAGTGATCTAGTTATCCTTAATTGTCCATGATTAAAATACTTGATTTTTGTACCCCAAAGCATCATCGCGTACTTCCCAAGTGCGAAATGCCAAAGTCGAAAATACGGCACAATATTGGCCCAATCACGGCAGCCAACAGTCGGCTATTGTTATTGGGCCAATCTCTGTGTTTGAATCGGCCAAATTCTGGGCCAACGACGGCGGCCATTGTCGGCTTTTCAAATTTACCTACCTTCAGTTGAAGCTTGGCCCAGTATCGGCACTATACTAAGCCGATCGTCACATTTATTACGGCATCCCGTTTCGAAAGTAGAAAAACCAGAGTCCGGCCCATCGACGCCATATTACTGGGCCAAGTGTCAGTTTTACTACGGCAAATCATGCTGAATCTTAGAAAACCAGAGTTCGGCACAGCATCGTCTCATTGCCGTGCCGAATATCTTATCTTCTCCGGCAAATCAAATTTTCAGAAGAAAAGCCAGATTCTGGCCAAGCAATGGCCCATTATCAGTTCTAAATTTTTTTTTACCCCGGAAAACCATGTTTTAAGTGGAGAAGCCA
>CAKNWT010150670.1:1583-12498 GCA_932066315.1 Andricus coriarius
TGGTAGTGGGTTCGTAACAAATGATACGCGTGTCCGTCCAGGCTACCCTCATGGGCCAGGGTGGTACAGTGGATACGGGTGAAGTACATTAATCAAGCGGTATGATACGCGTCCTTAACCCTTCCCCGCTCTTCCCAGTAGACGACCCCCGCATGAGGATGAAATGAATTCATGACCGAGACTTTCCACGGGGATGATTTCGTCGAGTCATCCCCTCTGTCCTTCCTTCCTTCCCGCCTTCCCAACTCCCTCCCTCTTCTGATAAGCTGAGCTTATGAGCCGTGCAATTTTATTAATCCGAACCCGTACGCTAGTCACGAAAACAATATTGACGACATCGAGACCATTCCGATCCAGATTAGTCAAATATTGACATCCCGTATCTAATAAAAAGGTCGATCAAACATGTTTTTAAACTTTTAACAAATTTCTGGTTTTCATTCTGGAATGGTGACACATGGTACCCCAATTGGCACGCATATCGTACCCTACATCACCTTTAGACATGGATATAATTAAGAACTTCGCTTCTTGCATCGTAGGATACGCACCACCATGGGTAATTTTTGATTCAGGTTAATGGTACCCTGAAATTAATGTTTAATTTACATTTTGTTTTTTTCTGTGAACGCACTGCCGTCTTGATGAAGAAACTCCACAACTGCATTTTTATCAAAAATGAGATTTTTTTATATCCTTGGATTCGTGCTGAAAATATCAAATTAACTATGCTATTAGTAAAAATCGCAATTGAATCTTGAGATAATAAGGTTTTGATTAGTATATCTACTAGTATCTATTAGTATAGGATATCTGAACAAATTCGAGGATTTGGGACCGGCTGAGACCTAAAATAAAAAAACACGTCTATGTAGATGCCTTTTTTCATCAGGATCTCGGTCATTCTGCAAGCCGTGTTTCTGATAAAAAATAGCACATGTACATGTCAAGCGTCTTCACCCAGATTCGAGGGCAACTTTGAAGCACTGATTCTTGTAAAAAATTAAATCTACCTTTTTTATTTTTATAGATAATTTAATTATAGTTAATTATTGATATAGTTATTGACTGCTATGAATAATTATAAAAATATAAATAAAACATTATTAGCCATTTAGAGATCATCGCGCAGTGGGCTAAAATAATAAAAAAAATCTTCAAAATACGATTCCGGCTTCATTTTTTAATCTATTTAAAATTGTTTATTAACAATTTAAATTCCTAATTAATATAAAGAAAACATACTTTAAACACTAAAATATTGCTCAAACGAGGATTTTTTTGATAAAAAACTTGTTTATAAAAGTCACAAAATTGTCATAAGAAGATAATATAATTTCCTGAAGCATCAATGCCAAGTCAAGCATAGTACGATTTTAAAAAATTGCTCAAACTATGTATTTGTTTATAATAATAAGAAATATATTTATTTTTGTTATTTAAAATTTAAGTTATACTTTATATTGAATTAAAAACGAAAATCTCTTTATAAACAGGAATGATTTTGGCATAAATGAAGATAGGAACAAAATTTATATAGTTCCAAAAATACAAAAAGTAAAATTTTCAATTGTTCTTTTGTAATGCTATTTGTTCATTTAAGATTTTTTTAAATAATAGAATGAAAATTCAAGTGTTAGGTCTTTGTATTTTTAAATATTATACAATTAAAAATTTTCATTCTGACAAAGTCGTAAACAGTTAAAAGTAATATTTTTAATATTTTAAATTTAAAACATTTTTTGTACTTATAATCTAAAATAATAAAACAGAAAATCAAGGACAATACTTGTAGTAATTGAAGAAAGTTTATATCTTAACTTAAGAAGTAATTTCTGATATTTTTTGTATTGACAATTATAAATCTTCTTTCCAACCTATTATTTTCTGTTTAAAATAACCGATTCCCAGTGAAAAATGTTAATACAACCTACAATTGTTCTAAAATTGTAAATTTTCTTTTAAATACAATTTTTAAAATTAAAAATACCAATCTATGACGAAAAACTCTAACCAAAACTAAAATAGTTTAAAGAATATTTATGTTGTTCAAATTGTAATGATTTTTGTTTCAAAATACCAATTTTTAATGTAAAATTACAACGTTACCTAAAATTGTTGCAAAATTATTAAATTTCTTTTAAATCAAATTATTTTTAAGTAAAAATTTCAATTTCCGACGAAAACCATTAATGCAATCCGAAATTCTTCAAGCTTTTAAATTTTATTATTTTAAACAAAAATCATTATGCTAATGATTTTTTGTTTCTAAATACAAATCTCAGGTGAATCATTTAAACATACCCCTAAAGTCGTTATAAATTGTAAATATTTCTTGAAATCTAATAATTTTTATTGAAAATTCCAATAATTTCCTACGAAAACCATTAGCATAACAGAAAACTGTTCAGAATTGTAAATATTTTTCGAAATCTAATATTTTTTGTTTATAATAACCGATTTTCTGTAAGACAACAGCATAAACTAAAATTGTTCAAAGTAAATCATCTGTAAATTGTTTTTTTTTTTTAATGAAAATTCCAATTTCCAGCGAAAACACTAATATAATCCAAAATTTGTTATCCTAAAATATGTAAAATACCAATTTTTGTATGTAAAACGCTAATGCAACATATAATTTTTACAAAATTATGAACCTTTAAAATGTAGTGATTTCGGTTTGAGATCTAAATTTCCGGCAAAAATCGCAAACTAAACCGAAAAACGTAAATTATTTGAAAGGTTTGAATATTCGAAATCTAATAATTTCGGATGAAAAGTAACTATTTCGGGTGCGAAACACTAAGATATCCTAAAATTGTTAAAAAATTCAAATATTGACGATGATTTTGGTTTAAAAATGTTTATAATTGGGGAAAAAGACTAACAGGAGCTGAAATTTTTAGAAATTTTAAGTCTTTTTCGAAACTTTCTGATTTCATATTAAAATTCTTCTTAAAAAGTACTCATTTCTAGCCACAAACACTGACATTAAGCATGTATAATATTCACAGTAATTTATTAGATAATTTGAAAGCTTTAATTTAACCCCGAAAGTGTATTAAAAAGCAAAAATGTTTCTTAATTTTACATCAGGTTTTCAACAACAATGATTTCGAGATCTTCGAGACGTATCGTTACAACACTTTCTTAGATAGGAAATGATTAAATTCATCATTATTTTATTTTTTATTAATTGTTGGAAAATTTGTAAAACAGCAGAAAATCACAGAGAGCCAGATTAGGACTGTATCAATACTGCTGAAGTTGATTAAGGCTGTGTTTCGCCAGAAATTGCTGAATAAGCTGCGATGAATGGGCAGGTGCGTTGTCTCAATACATGATCCAGTCGTCACTGACCCAGGCTCATCCTCAAATCTTGGTTCAAAATTTCCTAAACAATAGTTTTTGGGATACTCTTTTTTACAAATTTGAATATCTCTAATTATATTTATTCCAATTCGATTAACAGTGTAACCCCTATTTGCAGAAACTGAGCCCATTTACGATCTTCTCATTTCACGCATTTCTGCGTACAGCATAAGTTAACCTATATTATCTTGCACGAAGCAACTCGTCTGCACTTCCATACATGTCTCTGTTTTCAATTTTCTCCTCGTAAACCTCACCGGAATACGTTAGCACTGCCTCCGTGACGATACGTGTACTTAGTTAGCTTAGGTGCTGAATTGCAGGTATATTTCGATGGTATGCATGTCTCGTGATATCTATGCATAACTATGCATATAAGTATACAATATACATACACATAACTATGTATATGCATATACATATACATATATTTGTACATATACATATGGATATGCATAAACATATACATAACTATGCATATACATATGCATAACTAAACAGATACGCATAAATAGAGACATATGTATAGATATAGAGATATATATGTGTATAGACACTGTGTCGGAGTACATGAGCTCCAACAGAGTAAATGCAGGCATACCAGGGCTTAGGTATGTATCGAGTAGGCGGGCTGGTTGCGGATAATTCAGGCAATCAGCGTAATGTTGCGGCGGTGAGGACCCTCCAACCTTGGCTTTAGTGCCTACCTACCAACCTACCTACACGAGCCACAAATTCATACATACCTCCACATTTCCAATACATTCAAGCTATGACGTGTTTCCGAAATTCCCTGTTAGTCAGCTCACTATAGAAAATTTGTTTCAAAATCAGGAAATATAGAAACTATCTTTCTGTCCTGTTTTGCAAGAACATCGCTTACTCAAAAACATATAGAAAAATGAGTCTTTTATATGAACGAAATCGTGAGAGAAAGATATATCCATGCGGACCAGTTTTGAAAATTATTAATATAATACAAAGTAATTATTTCATAATTATCCAAACACACCGTTAACTCGGAGATAACGGCATATGTTAAATTATTTGATTGTTTTTTGGCACTGGAATAATCTGGAAAAGTACCGTAATGAGTTAACGACGTTCTTCCGTGACATTAAGGAGCCATAAAAAAGTTTTTTTCGAGAAATGCCGCAATTAGCGTGATGAAAATTAATTATTTAAAAATAATTATTAAAACGGTTAAGTTGCAGAGGCAAAGACGAAGAGAACATTCAAAAGTTTTTGATCTTAGTCTCCTTTATTTTGATTTTCTTTGTATGTAAAATAAATTTGTATAATAATTGGTATTTTGAATCATAATAAACATTTCTTACGCTTTTCGGAAATTTTAGAAGGACATCATTATTAAAAATTGATTTTTGTTTTGCAGAATGTTATGTGACATCTTTTGTTTATAAGAACATATTTCAGCATAATGATGCAGCTGATCTTGTAACATCTATCGAATAAGGATGCAGTTAACTAAATTAAGTAACTAAATTGAAAAATTCTGGTTTTATAGCAAATTTTCTTTAAAAAGTCAAGGAAAAGTCAGGGATTTTGAGAAAAATCTTGCAAAGTAAAAAAATTTCAGAAACAGATTGTATGTTGACAATTTTAAAGGATTAAGATTCTGGTTTTTTATTATGAATAGTTAAAGACAATGAGAAATTGGTCAGGTTCAGCTTTAGTAATTGATTTGAATCGTATTTTCATTTCGATTTCTGTTTTTTATAGTTGCTTCCTCCGGACGATTATATTTTTTGTCACCAAATTTGACGTTTTGGTTGAAAATTCAACTGGCATCTTTCTTGCTTAAAAATTAAACTTTTGTGTTTAAAATTCGTCCTTTTTGGTTGAAAACATATTTATATATGTACTATTTCATTATCAGTTAAAAATAAATCTTTTTGGCTGAAAATTGAACTACTTAGTCAAAGGTTCAACCATTTTGTTAAGAAATGATTTTTTTATTGAAGATTCATTATTATTTCAGATGAAAATTTATTGCTTTGTTTAAAAAATTGTTGTTTTTTTTTGGTTCAAACTTAATTTTCTTAACTGAAAATTAAACTATTCCAGCTAAAGATTTCTCAGTTTGTTTGAAAATTCATCTCTTTGGCTGAAAATTGATGAAAATTTTGTTGAAAATTAATCTTTTTCAATTGAAAATTGAACTAATTAGTCAAAAGTGAAACTACCTCGTTAATTTTTTATTGTCGAATGTTCACCTCCTTGGTTTAAAACTATATTTTTAACTGCAAATGTAAGGTTTCTATTTTTGGTTGAATATTTATCTCTTTTACTTAAAAATTCGTCCTTTTTGGTTGAATTAAACTGTTTTAGATTTGAAATTTAAATATTTTTCGTCAGAATATATGTTTACATATCTACTATTTTATTATTGGCTGAAAATAAATCTTTTTTGGATGAAGATTGAAATATTTTATTCAAGGCTCAAACATTTGGTTAAAAAACAATTTTATTGGAAGCTCATTGTTTGACTTTAAAACTTATCTCTTTGATTGAGAAATCATTCCTTTCTTTGTTTGGAAATTAATTTTTTTAATTTACAATTCAAACAATCCAGCAGAAGATTCATCAGTTTACTTAAAAATTAATCTCTTTGGTTGAAATTTGAACTATTTTCTTGAAAATTGATCTTTTTGAATTAAAAATTAAACTATTCAGTTAAAAATTGAACTACTTTTTTATTCTTTTTTGTTAAACGTTCATCTTCTTTGTTTCAAGTTAACTTTTTTAACTGCAAATTCAAGGCTTTTTATTGGTTAAAAACTTTTTTGAATTGAAAATTCGTCTTCTTTGGTACAATTCAACTGTTTTTTATTTAAAATTATGTAGAATATTTTTTGGTTGGAAGGTATTTATGTATCTACTATTTCATTATTGGTTGAAAACTAAATTTTTTTGGTTGAAAATCCAACTAATTTGATGAAGGTTGAACAATTTTGTTAAAAAATTATTGATTTGTGAAAAATTGATTGTTTCAGTTAAAAATTCATCTCTTTAGTTCAAATTTTTTTTTTTTTTTTGAAATTGATCTTTATTAATTGATAATTAAACTAATAGGTCAAAAGTTGAACTACTTTATTAACAATTTATTTTTTCGTTTGTAAATTGGTCTTTTGGCTTGCATGTTTATTAATTTGAATAAAGAGTTTTTTTCTTGACAGAAAAATCTTTATTTGTTGAAAACTCGTCTTCAAGGGATTTTCAAACTTTTTAATCAAATATATCAACAGTTATCAAATATATAAACAGTAATTTATCGCTAAATGCGTAAAAGCAACGTTATTTATTGTATCATAAATAACTGAAACGAGTAGTTATTTATCAAATTTTTCTATTAAATCACAAATTATTTATTAATTTTCATTAATCCAACTCAGAAGAACTTTTTGTCTGTATATTGTTAAAATTTAGTTGTGTTTAAGTGACTAAACAATGCTAATATCCACGAAAACATTTGCATCCACTTATTTGTTTATAACATATTCCGCACATTTTTAAACTTCTATAGTCCTATTGAAAATATTTCTTCATAGTTGTTTTATTTATTCGAAATCAAAAAGTAAACAATTTCTTTTAAAAATTGGCTAATAATGATGTATTCAAAATTGTTTTAGTTTTCATTTAAAAGAAAACCTTTGAATCGGATAAAAATTGTGGTTAGTAAATTAATTTGTCCACATTCCTACTCTAATATTTTTAGAGCTTTTAGAGCATACTTAAACCTTCATTTGACAAAAAAAAATACAAGTGTTTAAAAAAAAGGTCTTCTCCTGCCAGGCATTTTCCTCCTGCCATGCATCCTTCTTCTGCCAGGAATTTTCCTCCTGCCAGGTATTCTTCTCCTGCCAGGAATGATCCTCTTGCCAGGAATTCTCCTCCTGTCAGGTATTCTCCTTTTATTTGGTCAATAGAATTTTCAAAAATGATGTTTCAAACTGGTTTGCATCGTTAAATTGTTTAATTTTACCAAAAGATATGGTATTATAAAAACAATCGTCCAAAAACTCAGAGTCCCAGGAGTTCGTAATTTTTTGCAAAAAAATTCCAAATGATGTGTGCAGCTTTCCAATGGAGATAAATTTAATGTGATTGGTGTGAACATTTTCATGTATTTGCACATTACCTCTGTGGTGGTAACGCATGCGGCGAACCATTCGCTCCGCACGTGTGTGAACTACCAAGGGGTGGTTTCGAATCAATGGCCGGGGAGTCGCAACGGTGGTGGCACTGAGCACTCTCGAAACATGTACTTCCGCATCTATCGTTGCTCAAAATTCATTCTATAGTAAAACCACGAGAAGGCTAAAGAGCCGACCTAACATAGGGTAGGTGCTTTAAAACATGAAAGAGAAATCAAAACCTTTTAAAAATTAAAGCAAACACCCGATATTTGAAACATTCTTTGAAAAAGAGTTGGTGCAACTTGGCTACTCAATATTGGAAAACAACATTGTCTTTAAATAATTTTTTTTAATTCTTCGGGAGCGTTCACATGTTACATGACACTCTAAAGAGTGCGGGGTTTTCCCCTAACGTAACAAAGTGTCACATAAGGGGCTCGCAATATTTTTGTAACACGTGACACTTCTCTGATCAAAAAATAAAATTTATATCCAAGTCGATACATTAAACAGCAGTATCATCGACCAAAACAAATTGAGTAGTTTCATTTTCATCTAAAATGGCTGAATTTTCAAGCCAGAAAAATGAATTTTCTTAAAGACAGTTGAATTTTCGATAAAAAGTTCATTTTTGGACTGGAGAGATAAACTTTCAAGCAATTTAGATAAATATTAAAAATTAACTTTTTTTTAAATTGGACGTTTTTGATTAAAACATGTTTATATATGTACTATTTCATTATCATCCTCCTCCTGCCAGGCATCCTCTTTCTGCCAGGAATTCTCCTCCTGCCAGGCATCCTCCTCCTTTTATTTTGTAAACAGAATTTTCAAAAATTAGTAATATAATTTTCAGTAAAAAAAAATAATTTTAAACCAACAAAAAGAATCATCAACCTGTTGAATTTAACGACAAAAGGCGAATTTTTTGAAAATTGTTGAATCCTCAACCAAATATATGAATTTTGACCAAACAGGATTGATTTTCTACCTAAATAGACAAATGCTTAAGAAACTAGGTAAATTTTTAACCCAAAAGTTCATTTTGAAACAAATAGTTTAATTTTTGACTGAATTGTTAAATTTTCAAGCCAAAAAGCCAAGTTTTCGTTTTTTACGTTTTTAAAAGATTTGAAAAGATTTTCAAAAGATTTTAAGGAATTCTAAAGAATTTCAAGATATATTCAAAATTCCAGAGGATTTCAAAGAATTTTTTATGATTTCCAAAATTTTCAAAAGATTTCTAATGAACTTTGGAAATCACATTAAATGAAATTATATTTTAAGAGATTCCTCGCAATTCCAAATATTTTCAGAAATTTGAAGGTATTTCAAGGAATTTAAAAAAAAAGAGGATTTTATTAAATCTCCAAGGATTTTAATGTTTTTTAGGGAACTTCGATGAATATGTTTAATTATATTTTAATTATATTTTGATTTTTTTAAAGAACTTTAAGGAAGATTTTTAACTTAATGAATGCAAATGATTTTATTTTAAGAGATATAATATTAATAATTTAAAGGATTCTAAAGGGTTTTCAGAGAAATTGAAACATTTAAGGAGATTCGAAAGAATTTTTTAGGATTTGCAAAGATTTTAAGGGATGTTCAGCGATTTTACAGATTTAAAGTGATTTGTAGGTATTTCAAGAAATTTCACAAGATTCAAAGAATATTATTTTATTTCAAAGGATTTCAAATATTTTAAGTTTTTTCTTAAAGAATGTAAAGAATTTGAGGGTATATCAAAAATTTCAAGGGATGACGAATTTTTTAAGATTTTCAAAGATTTTGAAGAACTTTAAAGAATTTTGTTAGATTTAATGCATTTAATGGGACCTTCAATTATTTTAAAGATTTCAGGGGATTTTACAAGTTTCAAGTGAATTCAACAGATTGTGACAGATTTTAAAGATTTTAATGGATTTAAAAATATTTCCAAATGTATTAAAGGATTCTAAGAGAGTTGGAAATGTTTTCATGTATTTTAATTAAATTTTAATCGTTCTCTTGTAATTTCTTTAGTTTTTAAATTATTACCTTCAATATTTTTGTATTATTTATCCCAATGCTGATTATCTTACAATTTGTTTTTTATGTAATAATTTTCTATAATAAATTGCCTATAATCCATAGAATCTTTTGCAATATTTTGCAATATATTGCAATTTTGAAATCTAGTGTACACCGAAAATCCTAGTTTTAACCTCTCTTATTTTGCCTTGAAAAACAATACATTTCAGCCTGAAACATATCCGTGATAAAACGAGGGTCAGACTGCCCGATTTTTTAATTAAATCCGCCTTTTAAAGATTTACTAATGAAAATTGTGGGCTGGAAATTAATTTGTCCATAATTCTGCTCCAATATTTTTAGAGCTTGTTGAGCATACTTAGACCTTCACCTGGCAAAAAAAAAATAAAAATAAAAAAAATAAAGTTTTTTGAAAAAGCTTTTCTCCTGCCAGGAATTTTCCTCCTACCAGGCATCCTCCTTCTGCCCGGCATCCTCCTCCTGCCAGGAATTCTTCTCCTGCTAGGAATTCTCCTCCTGCCAGGCATCCTCCTCCTTTTATTTTGTTAACAGAATTTGCAGAAATTAGTTTTTTAAGGTTCTTTTAAAGATTTCTTTTAAAGATTTAAAAGGTCTTTCAAAGATTTAAAAATGTGATTCAATAATACTGATTGTTACAATAAATTATGTTAAAAATCTCTATTTTCAAGATTTTTCTAATAGCTTTGGAAGACAGAACCTTCTTCCAGCTATCCTCCTACTTTTGAAACCACTCCTCAAGGTCACCTTTTGGAATAACCAACAGTTGCTTTGTCGCATTCTGTTTCATTTCCTTTGCGTCTTAAAAACGTTTTCCTTCTAAAGGATGAAGCATTTAATTTGAAAAACAGCCAGAAAACACATTTTTTCAGAGCTTGTAGACCATACTTAAACTGTCATCTGACAAAAAAAAATAAACAAAAAAAAACACAAGTGTTTTAAAAAAGCTCTCCTCTTGCCAGGCATATTCCTCCTGCCAGACATCCTCTTTCTGCTAGGAATTCTCCTCCTGCCAGGAATTCTTCTCCTGCCAGGAATTCTTCTCCTGCCAGGAATTCTCCTCCAGCCAGGAATTCTTATCCTGCCAGGAATTCTCCTCCTGTCAGGCATCCTCCTCCTTTTATTGTTAACAGAATTTGCACAATTTTCGAGATTTTTCCAAAATCTTTGGAAGCCAGAACTTTTTGGAATAGCTAACAACTACTTCACCGCATTCTTTTTTATTTCCTCTACGTTTCGCAACCGTTTTCCTTCTAAAAGATACTTTAATTTTAAAAACAGCTAAAAATCACAGGGGGCCAGGCCAGGACTGTGTGTGTGAGGGGGGGGGGGGG
>CAKNWT010150679.1:2704-15825 GCA_932066315.1 Andricus coriarius
TTCATTTCCTTCTTTCTTCTCCCTTCTTCCATCTTCCTTCTTCCTTCTTGCTTCTTTTCCTCCTTTCTTCTTTCTTCTTCCTTCTTTCTTCCTTCTTTTCATTCTTCCTTCTTCCTTATTTTGATTCTTCCTTCTTTTCATTCTTCCTTCTTCCTTATTCCTTCTTTCTTCTTTCTTTCTTCTCCTTCTTCTTTCTTTCTTCTCCCTTCTTCTTTCTTCCTTCTTTTCCTTCTTTTCCTTCTTTCTTCTTCCTTCTTCCTTCTTCCATCTTCCTTCTTCCTTCTTTTCCTCCTTTCTTCTTTCTTCTTCCTTCTCCTTTCTTCCTTCCTTCTTTTCCTTCTTCCTTCTTTTTTCTTGCTTCTTTTACTTCTTCCTTCTTCCTTCTTCCTGGAAGGGAGAGCTGTTCTTTCAATTCATACATGCAATAAAAATAAAATTTGCATTCTTCTTTCAATGCTTAAGAAGCATAGCTTCTGACGGCGGTCCCCCGACCGCTCTCATTTTTTTTTTTTCGTCTCTTGTGTCGTTTTTCCAAAAATTTAATTTTCTAATTTTTATTCTTATTTTTTAGGATTAAAAAAAACTCTACTCGCCTTTCCTAAAAATTATGAATAACGAATTTGTAGATCCTCTTTGAGTGAACAACTTTGACCTATTAATCTTTTTTCTTTCCTTGTGTCGTCTTCCAAAACATTAATTTTTTTTATTTTTTATGTTATTTTTTACGATTAAAACAAAAACTAAGCGTCCTATCGAAACATTGCTTATAAAAAATGTGTAACTGTTTTTTGGATGAGCAAATTTAGTCTATTCATTTTTTTCTCATAGCTTGTGTCGTTTGGTCTCTCAAAAATAAACGTTTTCCCCCTCTTGACTTTTTTTCATATCGTGCGTTGTTCGGCTTAAAATGTTAACTTTCGTTTGTTTTTTTGGATTTTGAAAATCCTATAAATCTGGTAATTTTTCTTTTATCGAAAGATGTCATTAGGATAATATGTTGGTCTTTTTGAGTACTATTAATAACCGTACATAGAATTTTCAAATATTGAAAAAAAGTGGTCTCAAAAATTTTCAAAATGTGCTCAGTTTTTGAATTTTTATCTAAAATGGCTGGTTAACGAACTTGTTCTTTCTTTTTAGGTCTTAAAAAAGTGTGAAAAAGCACAATCCAATCTGATAAATCTTTTGAAAGTTATCGTGCCTACACGATACTACAGACTACAGACAGACAGACACCTTCGTAAAAATCATTTTTTTTTACTCGGGGGGCCTAAAAACACGGGGTTAGCTTGTACCTCTTCATATGCTTAGCCCCCCCTCCCCCCATTTGGATTTCCTCTGAGCCCCTCCCTCTTGTCTGGGCCACGGTGCTGGTTGTCGGCGTTGTGGAAATAGACCATTTCTATGTACTTCGAACCGCTAAATGTTAATTATCTGTCAGAATTTCCCAACCAGTTTGTATTCTTTGATAACATGTTTTCTATCACCAAAAAAGTCAACATGAAAACAATTTTTTTGAGGTTAGGAAGTGAAAAAAAAACTAATTTGGGAATTCTGAGTGTGGATTCGGATTCAGCGACTCGAAATACATAGGATGTGATTACTCTAGTTTGGCGAAACATCAAATTTGTTTCGGCAAGGTCTTACGGTATTGTTCTCTGTGCAGCCCCTCCCACACCGCAAAGTTTCGGGCCCAACGGACCAAAAGAGTCCATTTCTATGTATTTTTCACCGCTGAATCCAAATTTGTGGTATACATTTTTTTTAAAACACGGGTTTTTTTGTTACATACTTTTCATTGCAAAAACAGCCAAAAAAAACTAAGTGTTTCGAGGTTAGAAAAAAACCTGAGGGTGATGGCGGAATTCTGCCTTCGGATTTGGATTCAGCGACCCAAAATCCATAGGATGTGACTACTCTTGTCCGTCGGAAAAGCTACTTTTTTATGGGGCTGTGTAATTTTTATTACTAGAATATCATAGAATTAAGTTATACACAAGGAAAAAAGTAATATACAAACCTAATAATTTTCTAACTGTTTTTGCGTCAAAATTATAAAAAATCAAAATCAATTATTAAAAAAAAATTAAATACAGAATGTTAGTTTTATATTTATTTGTAACGAGATTTATTTCAGGAGTGTTTTGTCAACTTACTATCGTTAAATTGTTATTCACTAAGAAATTTAATTAATATCGTGCTATAGGCAAAAACTCACTAGCGCGAGAACGTGTCACGGCGGCAAGCTCCAGGAGTCCTATAGTACACTCGAAAGGTCCAGCGCTGACATTAACTAAAATCATAACTACTCCTAAACTATTGAATATTTTGATCTAAAACTTTCGAAAAACTTTATCACAGTTCTCTCCGCATTTTTGTCGTGAAAAGTCTTTCCTTGCTGAAAATTCGCTCGATAAACGAAACGCTGGAAGTGACAAAAGTCCCATTCACGCTGAGCATCGGAAAAAAATTAATAACGAACGGAGCGCGAGTTGAAGTGAAAAACGGATTAAAATTTACTTTTTTTTAAAAGTCCGTTTTTTGGCTTTAATTTGTAAACTAAAGAAGCTACAAGTTTTTATCTAGAGGAAAAAAGATGCACAATAAAATTTCACATCTAGATATATCCTTTAAACATTAAAATTCGAAAGTTTTGTTGAAAGCCTCCAGGGGACTTTGTTTTCGCACGAGAACATTTTATGCACCCTTATTGCATCCGGACACTCATTTGAACTATTTTGTTGAAAATTCTTTTTTTTTAATTAATTTTTTAACCGAAAATTTAATTATTTTATTTTTGGTTCAAAATTGATAGTTTTTAGTTGAATATTCAAAAATTTGTTTGAAAATTTATGTACTTTATTGTTAGTTCGTCCTTTTTGGTAAAAAAATTAATTAATAGTAAAGTAATGAATTTTTTTAACTGAAAATTTAATTATTCTATTTTTGTTTGAAATGAAGATACCAGGTCCCCATTTTAACGGAAAATCTTGAAACTTTTCAAAACTTTTTTTATTTACATATACCTAAGCATTTGCAATAGAAGCAAAAATAACACTATATATCATATAGCATTTCAACTATTTATTGACAAATTTAAGATTGTTCATAATTAAAATTTTAACATTCTTTAGATCAAAAAATTACTTAGGAGCGCGCTTCTAACGCGCGCATGACAATCTGATAACATATATAATAAACTATAATTTTATATTTTAATATCATATAAACATAATACTGTCGAATGCGATGATTTGTTCTTCGTTTGCCAATGTACATTGTAGCCGCACATGTCTGTGTTTGAGGGCTTTAGTCCGAGGCCTTTTAATTAATTGTCAAACTGATTCTGTCATTAACGTTCAGATTATTTTTGGTCATACAAGGTCCTTTTTATAAAACAAACTTTATTTCCTTTCTGGCGTTCTGAGGGCATTCTTGGCGCTGATGATTTTCCTTCAAACTTTCCTTTTTGCAGTTCTTCCTTTATTTTGATTCCAAGTAGCTGTTCGCAGCTTAGAAATGCGGTGATTACGTCTAGTCGATGAAAGACCCATGTCTTTTTGCACAGTAAGGGTCATTAAAAGTCTTAGTGAACTAAGTCGAACTACTGGAGAAAAAGTATCGGTGAGCGCTTCCTTCGAGCTGGCTTCTGCGATGTTATCACATAAAAAATTTTCTTCTTCTAGAACTACGTTGCTCATGTGGTAGGTTTTTATGGCACTCTGAGGATTTCCCATCCTGATGATTAGAGGACGTCCAAGTAACATTCTCCATAATTTCAACTTATTCAAATCCTAAAAAATCTTCATCCTCGCTATCAGGACGAACATCTTCTTGCTGTAACAACAATGGAATACGAAATCGTTTTCAGCAAAAGTAACCACAATTTGAAAGACCTAGTGGATGCTGACTAGTGTGGTTCTCGACAAGATCGCCTTTCCTTTACAAGATATGTTTTCAAAATAAGGAAGTCAGCAATTATTTAGGGAGCTCGCAAAAAAAGCCCAGTATCTTTATCCAGCACGGAAGCCCAATATATGGTACTAATTAAAGCTACTAAAGAAGCAATTCACCTTAAGAATAACAAATCCGTCTTACAGTGCACCGCCACACACTTTATATTATACCCGTTGGCTTTAACGCATTATTATCAACGATAAACTTACATACGCTTTCGCTCGTCATGTGACGAGGCCAATCGGAGCCAGCCGTGGATGTCATTGATGCGCAGACGCGAGACGAAGTCCATAAAAGTACTACCTAAAAGTCATCTAAGTAGAGCTTCCAACCAGCGCACAGTGGAATACTGCGTATGAGTCAAAGAAAATTGGTCATTCCTGGAGAGAAGAGAATGAAGAGATAGGCTAATTATTCTCTTCTCTCCGCAAATGATAAGTCCTCCTGAACGCATACGTAGTAGTCCACTGTGCGCTTGTTGGGAGCTTTGCAGCAAAGTCAGCCCGTCCCAAACCATCTCCCAGGCTGCTTCGCTCTAGAATTTCCGCGTTTTAGTGTTCCGCGGCTCCTCCAACCCCACGCGAACCCCTATCCATCTGTGGCTGTTCTCCTTGCACAAGAGAAGTGAGTCCCTTAGCGTAGTCACCGTGCCACCTTGTAAGCTGCCTGATATTCCCGTTATAATTTTTGCACAGAAAATGCTTACAACAGTTTCATATTACCACATTCGCAGGCTTCCTTTTAGTCACGAGGAAGTACCTCGACGCGACATGAGTGGCTCTCACTCCGCGAACCATCTTTACTTTACCCCTCTCTCCGTTTATCATCACCTTGAAGGAAATGTGCCTGTTTGCTCCATCCCTAAAAGCATACATCTTTGATAAAGATGTATCAACCCCTTTTTTATTTTTTTTTAGATAATTATGTTCAAAAGTCTATCAAGGCAAAGTCTAGTTTCAAATGGATTAACCGCCTCTAATATTCACGAGATTATCGACTGCAATTTATTATCTTAGACTAGCTATTTGTGATACAGGTGCGTAAAATAATTTATTCCTTAAGAGTGTGAATTAATCAGCATGAGCCGAAGACTCAAAGTACAAGTCGGAAGTTAGCGCACAAGCGAAGCGAGTGTGAAAACGTAGACGAGTGCGAAGAACTGAAGGCGAATGCTAAGATCAAATATGCCAGCAATTACCTGTGCGCGCGTGTATCGTCGCGCATAGATATGGACCGCTGGCCGTGTTTTCCACTATAACGTACCGGCACATGGCCGATTTCTGGTAATCTAACCTTCATCAAGACGTTATCGGAAGTAATTTTTTTGCCACACATTTTCGTATTTAATTCTTTTTTACTAAACGCAGGAATCACTGTTTTATTAATTTTATATTTCTAGTGTCTATAAATGTGACGAAACATGAAATTTGTTTTTATTGAAGGTTTTTGAATTAAATCTAACATAAAAAACCATTTCATACATAAGGAGCTTGTGCGCAAAAGTCATAAATGAATGTGTTTTTGCACAAATTGGAGCAGTGTGCGAATTCGCATAAATTGTTGAAGAATTAATTTATCGTCAAATCTATCCTATTCATACGAATTCAACAAGAAATTTTAAGCGAAGCCCATTCGTTTAACTGCGTAAACATGAATTAATTCCAGTGTAAATCAATTCATTTTAATTCGCGCGATGTAAAGTCAAACTACAATTTGCTTAAATTCCTCAACGCGAATACTGTTAGACTGGCCTACACAATTGAATTCGCAACGTATAACAAACACACTAGAGATGAAGGATACGTTGTAACTATCTACCGAAGAGTCCCGTATCTCAGTGGTCGTCCTCTGAACTCATAGACTTGGGATCACTGGTTCAAGACTCTAGGCATGCACTTTCTATTTAATTTTTTGCGAAATGACATTGACCACGAATTGATGTGAATTTACACGCATTCGATTCGTGCTGGCTCAATTCGTTTCAACGAATTAGAAAGCAAGATTCAAACGAATTGAAAAATCTTAATTCACCGCAGTAAGACTCAATTTGTTTTTTATTATATCATATTTATTTTATATTTATATTATATTTTTCGCCTAATAAGATGATTTCCACGATTCCCACTTGATGGCCAGGTGACCGTCAGGTCGGCGGAAATCGGTCACCTGACAGACAGCACATATATCTTAGCATGCGCATTTTATACGCAGTGTGTCGAAATGTGTCACTTCACGCATTATTTACTGACACGAAAAGCGCAAAGTTTGAGGTGGGTATTGCAAAGATTATTATTGAACTGTAAAAAAAATGCTTACTTTTGAATTTGGTCCCTTTGTTGTTCAATACTGTCGATTTGAATAACTGTAAAAAGTTGTTTTTCTCCATTTATTCCAAAAACGCCACCAGGAATTTTGCGCAAAAACTTTTTAAGAACACTGGCGATTGTATAAACGCTGAAATTATCCATATTGACAAGGTATCCAGTCTGTAAAAAGTGTATGAGCTTCTTCATATTTCCTTGATGACCGGGTGCACGGAAGATGTCCTTCCTTGAAGGCGCTTCCTTGTTGAGTTTTAAAATTAATACCTGAACATTGATATTGAATGGCATTTTTAAATTAGGGTAGTACACAAATATTAAAATATTTGGTTTAAAAAACCATATTATTTACCAGTAACGGTCCTGGAATGTCGTTTTTGCAGACTTCGTCGAGCGGTGCTCCAAATTTTACCCTAAAAATATAAGAAGAGAATGAAAAGAAATTTATTGAATTGAAAGTGATCCAAAATCACTTTATTTAGACATGTGGGAGATTCCATGTTACATCCTCCATTTTTAAATTGTGTCGTAACGCCTAAATACAGGCAAATCAATTAATTGTAATGAAGGTAAGTGATAAATAATTACGTATCAGACACACTTTATCTAAGAAGCACGCGATCGCACGTTAACTTATGATAATTGCAATGCGGTTGGCAAAGTATTTAAGCGTTAGTTGATTAAAAGAGCATTACCATAGGTTGACAAAACTCAGAAAATCTCGATAACATAGTAATGTTTGGATAATTCCAATAGCAAAATGATAACGAGTTTAATTATTCATCATAAAATAACTTATCTGTATCATTCGGTCAAGTTATCCTCATAATGATTATTTGAAAGATAAGTAATTTTAAAACACAAGCAAGAAACATTTTGATAAGTAAATAGTTGCAAATACATAACCCTTCGCCGTCCTTGTTATTTTTTCAACCTCCGCCGTCCTTGTGGGTCATTTGTGTTCCCCCCTCCTCCATCAATACAGTTCGCGATAAAAAACTAATTTGAAAATTTCAAGTTATTATTCCGATCCTCTATTTTATGATTCAATTATTCATGAGTATTCAAAAAAATTGTTTTGACGTGTCACGCCTCTTTCTTCCCAATAAAATTCGACTTCGAAAAATCGACTGTGTCACGAACGATCTACAAGGACGGCGGAGGGATAATTATACAACTGCATTTGTTATATAGAATTAAGAATCAAATCACTGAAAGGAAAACAGAAGAAATATTTTAACTCTTTTCAATGAATAAGAGTCAATATAAACTAATCAATGAGTAAGGTTATCCAAAAAGGTCAAATGGACTACGTTAAAAAAAACCAATCAATCTACACGTGAACCTTGCAAAAGCGTGATATAATCGACTTTGCACTAGACCGTGACCCGTGCATTATTGTACTTGATCATGACCCAAGTCCACAAAGTCCCTTCATCTAATGTAAGACATCCGGTCGTCGCATGAGTCTAGTCCATTAGTGAATGTTTGTCAGACTCATTTTGTGCAATTTTCGTAATATCAAAACACCCGGTTGAATTTCGTCGACGTTCTACAACTTATCAGGGATACAGTCGTCGAAGCAACCTTCTCTTGCCCTTTCTGAAATAGAAAGGTAATGTAAGTAATGTAACTTTTGTACTCTTTTACTATTGTTTATGTTACAAGAAACCATCTTTATCTGAAATAAATATGATTTATTTCAAAAATTACACTGACACAATCCCCACATAATTGCTAGTCAGGCCTTAGAACCCTGATGTCATCAGCCCACTAAATTTCAACAATTCATAGACAAAAGTGAATGGAATTTCATAAATAATTTGTTATATTACAAACAACTTCCTTCTTGAGAGGAATCAACCACAAATTACTAGGTAGTAACACCTAGTTATGATATTTATTCATCTTATAAGAAATGATAATTATTTGAACCTACTTAATTCAGCTGTTCTCTAGAAAAACACCCGTAAGTCAACTTAGGTTTTAGCACAAAATTGTGAACGAAACTTTTCAAAATGTATTTTTACAAATCAGAATACATTCATAAAAAACTTACCGTTTATAATAAGAAGATACAGTCTTGGACGATAAAATAAAAAAATGAAATTGAATATTTAATCTGTATAAAAATTTTAACAAATAATAATATTGCAATTCACTTAGGTGGCTTGTCCAGAGACTGCCATAATTTTGTGCTAATTTGAGATATGACCACAAATTTTGCATTATTATTGATAAATATTTCTTTTCATATCACCCTTCCTCTCTCCCCTTTACTAGTACGGCGGTTAATGGACGATGTTGCGACCAACCTTGCATTTTATTCTAGAGCATTCATACTTGGCACATTTGTAGTATATACCCCCAGCTTACTTTTAAGAAGTGGAAACAAGGTTGCAACCCCGCGAGAGCAGCGGTATAGCGGGTTGCCTACTCAACAGTGCTGGTTCTCAAAAACTTAATAAATCGTCCGTTTCGGTGACTTCTATGTGCCGGAATCGGTCCCCCACTTGAAATTTGGTAGCTTAAGGCATATGTCGACCATTGCGATGCGTTGTGGAAGTTATTTGCCACCTTCCAGGGGCACCCACAGAAAATACCGGAATCACAATGTTTCTATCAAAATTTCTTGCACAACTGATACATCTGCGGCATTTTTTGGTGAAACTGCCTCATATGAAACTAAAATCTAATAATTGATGAAGAAATATTCGAGCATATACATATTTCCGTCTGCTGGGTACCTTATGGTCTTCCCTGTCCGAAGGCCAACCCAAGGGCCTGCATAACGGCGAAGAGAATCAACATTGTCCCGCTGCTAGACCTAAGCTCGAGATACCTGATGGTGATAGCCACAAATCTTAAAGGGATAGGAAAGCTAGTAATGGGATCGACCTACTTCCCATATGACAGCGATACCAACCCACCAGTGGAGGTACGTACACTGGTGGATTAATGCAATGTAAGGTGTCTTTTTCTTCTCCTGGGGTGCGATGCCAATTCCTACCATACTTTGTGGGGCAGAACGGACATCAACTCAAGAGGTAATGATCTATTGGAATACCTAATCTGATTTAGATATTCTTAACACGGGGAGTACCCTGACGTTTCGTAACTCGGTCAGGGAGGAAGTCATCGAGATCACTCTCTGTACCGCTTGTTTTAGAGACAATGTCAAGAAGTGGAAATTCTCAGACAAACCCACTTTCTCAGATCATGCACAGATAGAGTTTGAGTTCGAATCCTTTGTATCCGCGGGCCCTCAAGGGGCCAGAAATTCAAGAAGAACGGGCTGGAAATAGTTTTTCAAGGAACTAGGGAGTGTACTCTTGGAGGTACCCAGGCCAATTAGAGATGTGGATACCCTGGATATGGCAATACGTTAGGCGAAGCAAGAAAGCTGGACCAACTTTTGCACAGACATCGAGAAAGGCGCAGAAGCAGCTAGACTGCACAAACTGCTCTCTCGAAACCCGGATGCTATTCTTGGCACCCTAAAATGCCCGACGTGGGATACTCAGCGTCAACCGAGGCGATCTTGGCTCACCTGATCAAGGCACATTTTCCTGGCTTCAAAAGGTCTGAAGAAATGGGGGCGACACCTCAGAGGCAACCAAAGCCGCCTGCGGCCCAGCTGGGTCCGAAACGGAGACTAGTCAAAGAGATTGTTACTCCCTTCAGGGTCAGTTGGGCCCTGAAATCTTTTAGTCCTTAAAAGTCTCCTGATCCGCATGGCATATATCCGGTCTTCTTGCAGATGGCTGGAGAGATCATGATAGGGCCACTTGTGAGACTTGGTACTGCTAGTCTGACGCTGGGATATGTTCCAACGGCATGGAGAGGCACGAGAGTAGTATTTATTCCGAAAGCAGGCAGGATCTGTTATAATTGATCCAAGGATTTTCGTCACAAAAGCCTCACATCTTTCCTACGAAAAAACAGTAGAAAGACTTTAGGATAGATATATCCGCGACAAGGTCTTATCAAGTAGGCCACTTCATAAGGAACAACACGCCCATAGGGCTGGTTACTCGACCGAGGCGGCCCTAAGCGGAGCAGTAAACCTATTTGATGGAAAACTGAAGGAGAAAGGCCTCGCGATAGGAACCTTCATGGATATCGAAAGAGCCTTCAACTACACCTCCAAAGAGGTGATCTGGGCGACCATGATTGCACGGACTGGAAACAATCAGGGGAATGATTCAAAGAGGCGTCACTAGTGCCTCGAAATCGACACGCAGAATGGCATTGGGGGCACTAACAGGGTCGGAGCCCCCGTTATATCGTCATCAAGGCCGTGGCTGCGAAGGCGGCCTGGAGATTAAATATGGTGAAAGGCGGAAGGATCTCGACGGCAGTGTGGATCCCAGCCGACATCGCAAGTATGCCGACCTTGAGCATGGTCAAAGACGAAACACCCACTCGCTATCTCTTTGACAAGAAGTATTGTGTTAGCCTATCCACGAAGGACGGTTGCGTTAGCGGCGAAGCACACCTGCTCACTATGGGGACGGCTAGGTTACAGATGGCTCCAGAAACTAGGAGAAGGCCGGAGCTAGTGTATATCATAAAACAATTGGAATGGGCTTGACAATTTCGATGAGGTCATACGCCACAGTCCCACAATCTGAGATTACTAAAATTAAACTATCTTTGACTTCCCGTTTGAGAGTTAGTGAATAGACCTTTTCTAAATAGTTATTTACCAACGAGCAACAACTTCAGAGGTAAATTATAATAGTCTTCATAAGACAGAGGTAAAGTAGAGTGAAGTTTCATAAAAAATGCGGCAGGTATACCAGTTGTGCAAAAAATTTGGATAGAAACACTGTGATTCCGGTATTTTCTGTGTGTGTCCCTGAAAGGTAGGCAACCCGCTTCCACCACCCATCGCCATGGTCGACTACTAAATGTCAAGTGGAGGACCGATCCCGGCCCATGGAAGTCACCACAACGGACGATTTGTTAAGTTTTCGAGAATTACCCCTGTTAGGTAGGCAACCCACTATATCGCTGCTCTTCCGGGGTTGCAACCTTGTTTCCGCTTCTTAAAAGTAAGCTGTGTGTATGTACTACAAATGTGCCAAGTTTGAATGCTCTAGAATAAAATGCAAGGTAGGTTTGACTAACTGCCGTACTATACCCTATTTTCGATTTTTTAATACTTTATAATGACAGTTTTTGTGGCTGACTTTGAACAATTTAAATTTTTTTCAACACTTTTGAACACTTTTTGTACATTTCTGAACTCCCTAATCCCATCCCCATGAAAACTTTTACTTTATTATTGAAGATCATACATTACGTCAGCGATGCGTAGAATCTAGCACACTGCGTACACGTCACGAGGAATCGGAACGGCGCGGCATGACTCGGACCACAGAACGCAACATAAAATTCAATGATACATGCTTGAAAATGAAGAAATAGCTCTGAAATTCGACGAACTGACCATTAGAATGTCTACTATTGAAAAATGGGATGACAAAAACTAACCTTTTTCGACAAAATTGTATAAAAATGAGCCAGCATAGTCAAAAATGTCAGGATCTGAAAGGGGTCTTTCGATTTTAATACAACTTTGAGATATTATATTATAAGCTTTAATCCCTTAATATGTTACGGTGGACCCTGTAAGGGTGCGCAATTTAAAATTGTCAATTTCTCACTGTAGCAGCGTCCATGCGCAATGTATATAACACACCGTGACCGAGTATGTCGGCCTCCCCATGCGAACCATCTTAGGTTTAACACGTTGAAAAGAACGAGACAGGGAGAGAGACAAGAGCGTTAGACAAAGGACACGCTAATTACACAGCTCGCGAACTGGACAGTAGTAATACTCCTTTCCTCCTTCCTCGCCGATAAACTCGTGCCACCTCTAATTAATCATGCTCGCCGGATACTCCCAGTGATCCGCGAGACCACTAAATTTTGATTAACAATGTTAATTGTTAATAAAAATTAAAGACCCACAAGGATAAAATCAATAACTTTCGGTTAACTACCCAAATGTGCAAATTAAAAATCATCGGATGAGAGTCGAAATCCCAATAGATATTGGTAATAGATAATAACAGTCTCTCCCTCTTTAAATAATTCAATTATAAATTAATATTAGTAACAGATTAAATGCCTTCCTAGACCTGAATCCTCTGTCTAGTAAACACATGCAGAATGTTTTGTTAATGAACAAACTAAGCTCTGGTAAATTAATCAATAATAAAATTAGAAAAATTAGTAAAATAATAATTGAGTAGCTTCCTCACCTAATGGATTATTTATTAGCCAGTAGACTTGTTTAGATCTGGAGTTCGCCCTGCCCGTCTGGCTTTATCTTCGCGCGGCCCGTACGCGAACCGTCACTTCGCGAGACCCTATGGGGAAAATTGTGTCACGGAGAAGGAGTCTTTTGGAGACGTAAAAATCTGTAAACTTCGCTGGCTGAAGTTAACCGTCAACCACGAAAAGTGTGTGTTTGTGGGTGATTAGAAAAAAAAAAAAAAAAGAAAACCACGGTTTCTCGAACCGTGTGTTTGGGTTACGACGGATCGCGATCGTGTCGCGTGAGTGGAAGTTTGGAGTGAAATCCTTCGGAATTACACTAAATAAAAACTTATTACTTGTTGAGTAAAAAAGGCATTCTAAATTTATTTAACGACCCTACAAAATTTCAGCTCTACAAGGGCAAGAGCTCTCAGTCCGGGAGTTAGTCAAAAAGATTCCCCACAATAAAAAAAATATAACCAATTTTGTCAAATTGGCGGTTCTCCGACGACGGGTAAACAGATCACTCTCTCTCTCTCTCTCTCTCTCTCTCTCTCTCTCTCTCTCTCTCTC
>CAKNWT010150682.1:2682-12809 GCA_932066315.1 Andricus coriarius
TAGTCCAAGTTAACAGTAATTGAAGGTTCTAGCGCGAGTAAATCAACAATCACTGTTAACTTGGAAACGAGATTTCTCGTTCAAAAAAGGACACTTGGACATTTTTTGTGATGTCCTGGGAACCTGTTAAGATTATTTCTAGTTTCATTGCCTTAAAGTAAAGCTAATCTTTTAAAGATATCTCACTCTAAATTTTAGATATCTAAATTCACTTCTGACAAATTATCGTATTTCAAATTTATTAATGATTTTTAGTATTGCTCGCGCTAGCCAGACAGACTTTTCTAGGTCATGTTACGAGTTCTATTATATGTTTTCTATATTATATATTTTCTACAGTTAAAAAATTCCCCTTAGTCGTACCGAAAATTTCCCACAGTAGAGTTGTTCACTCCATTTATTTAAATTATTTATATAAAGTACTGAATTATTTCATACTAGGTGTAACATTTGCTCCCAAAATTATCTTATGAGGTTCTAGGTAGACCAAAAACTTATGCCACATTAATTTACCTGGATGGTAACCTTCGTTCCCCGTAGGTGGAAGCTTAGCTCCCAAAAGTCTTCGTATTTTTTGATCATCTTCGTGTACATATATCACAATTCTTAAGATATTGGTCTCGACCCTTATAAAATCGGCTTGGGTCATGAAGTTGGTGGTTCTTTTAATTCTTCTAGTTGGAATTCTATAGATGGGATTTATAACTCTACAACCAACTGCTTCAAAACTATTTCTAATCCATTCTATATCCACCTCAATCTGCTGGCCAAAAAGGGTTATACATTTGTGTTTGGGAACTCTGCGTTCTCGCTGTAGATTTTGCAAATCAACATTACGGTGGGATGGACCTGCTCCGGAAGAAGGTTGCGGCGAAGAATTAAATTCTGTAAAAACAAAGATTAACGTATTTAAAAAAAATTACAGTGACCAAATGCCTAATTTTTTTGGATAAAACTCTGTGTTATTTTAACCCAATTGAGATGTTTGAGAATAATTTCCAGATTCTGATAGCATTTATCCTCTTTTTCTTAAATCCGACAGATACGAAATATGTTCCAGAAAAATGGATGCACCCGCTTAACACTGTTAGCACCTTCTGATATTAGCAAAAGCTTTTTCAAACTATTGAACAGAATAAAAAAGGTTTTTAATTTGGTAAAATTTCAAAAATTTTATAAAATTTTCATAAGATTTCAAAAATTTCATATAATTTTTCAAAAATTCAAAAAATTTCAGAAAATTCAAAAAATTTAATTTAATTGATAAATTTACCTTAAGTTTAAAAATTTTCCTAAATTCATATTATAACAAAATTTCAGAATTCAAAATCAGAAAATTTTTCAAAGTTTGAAAATATTTTAAGTCTTCAAAATTGTTTAAATAATTAATGGTAAATTTCTGAATGGCCAAACTTTACTTTTATTTTAGGCTGTGTCTAGTCGTCTCGAAGAATTGTGAGAGTGAAAGAATTTCAAAAATTTTAAACAGTTTTCAAGTTTTTGGCAATTCAGAAATTACACATTTTCAAACTGGAAAAAAATTGCAAACTTTTAATAGAAATTAAGATTTTTTTTCATTAATTTATGGTAAATTTCGTATTTAACCAAATATTTTTAAATTTTCTCAAATGTTCAGATTTTTTTTCAATTTGGAAAAATATTCAAAATCTTCAAACTTTTCTATATCTTTACAATTTTATAACATTTCTAAAATTTTATAAAATTGCAAAAATTTCAAACAAATTTTAATTATTTGGCAATTTACAAATTACAAAATATTTTCAATTACAAAAAAAATCCTGAAAATTTTACTGTGATATCTACATTAAAGTTTATATGACCATATATTAGGCTCACTTACCCGGAAAATTAAAGACGATTGCGGTTGCGAAGAGTAAAGACCCAATTAGGATCTTCATTTTTCCAGTTGTTGCGGTGGTTCACAAATCTGAAATATTTTCCCTGGTATATATACTAAAAAGTATCCGGTTACTCAACTTATACAATTATTTGTTTAAATTATGATGACTGAATATTTTTCTGACAACGGATTTGGAAAATTTTCGATCTTAATATGTGCAAAGTTAATGTTTTATAAAAAATGTTTCCTTGCGCGAGCAATCTGAATTTCTGCAGCACTAAGATAGCTTGTGAAAATTATTTATCACGATTGCCTGAAATTTAAAACCAATGGAGAAAATTTTACACAGGTTCAGATTTTTCTAACCGTTGGGTACCACAGAAAAAATTAAAAATGCTAGGTGTGGAGTAGGGGAAACCACCCTACAGTACAAAGGAAAATAATTAAGAGCGTCCAGGTGCATCAGTTTGCAATAATTAGGAAAGATTTTTGTATTCAAATAAAAAGTGGACATATTGAATTGACTACTCCTATAGAAATGAAATATCATAAAGTCGAGGGTTTGACACCACTAATGAATCAACAATACTTAAAAATATTAAAATATCAAACTTTATAAGCCAAAGTTGTGTTTGTGTATAAACATTTTGAAAAATACTTATTAACAGAACAGTTAACAGAACTTGAACAAAATCAAGCTGGTTTCAATCACCTGAGCGAAATTCGATTATCGAAAAGTAAGCCACAACAGTTTAGTAGAAAACTACTAAGACTTGTGTTTTTTTATTTATGATTTTATTGAGGAACTTTTAGTGTCAATATATTACATGATTTACATTATTATTATTATAGATAGCCTAGTCTATTTAAGAACAAGTGACAATTTCTCTTTACCAATGTAAGTTTAGAATTACTATTTACTATATGAATTAAATCACATCCAGTGTTTACGCGCGGCTGCATCCGACTTTATTAGAAGTACTCGCATTCGCCTGGACATTTTTCCAGGGGAGAGGAAAACTGCAGAAAACCATCTTCCCAAGTACAGCTGATAAGTACACGACTTAGACGTACATCACCGACTGTCATCCATCCGAGTATAAGCCACGCTCGAAATGACTTGACGTCCGCAAATCGCTCAAGTCGAGATTCACTGCAAAGCTAACGACTTGGTGGGGCATGAGGTTCATCGTACCAATCATATGGAGGTTGGTACTCGCCTTGCTGTGCGGAATGTAGATTTGGGTCAAGAGTTTGATGAGGGTAAGGAAATGGATTTTGGTACAGATTTTGAAATGGGTTAAGATTTTGTTGTTGGCCAAGATAGTGCTGTTGGTGGAGATTTTGCTGTGGCTGAGGATTTTGCTCCATCTGATGATTCATTTGCGAAAGTACATGTGCATGATAATGAGGATTTAGATGTTGAAGCTCTTCACCCGGCCGATACTTCCAAAAGGGGTCAAGTGCAACTCCCAAAACTTTGTCATTGTGTTTTTAAACAACAAAAAGTATACACCACCAAAATGAGTACAGGGGTACTGATGCCATTTTTCAATGATTTCTTCATGACTTGGACGTATATTTTCATGACCATAAAGCGTGATATCTAGAGGTTCTTGTGAGACAGAATCAACCGCCACTTCATAGTCAACGCGGTTATAAGTGATGTACCATTTGTCGTGGTCAGGATTCAGAAAATGAGGATCATCTTGAAAATAAATTAAGAGTTGGCGATGTTAAAAACGTGCACAGTTAATATTTCGTTGCTTTTAAGAAAGGGTTCAATCCACATTACTGAAGCCTTTAAGGTATACGATGTGGCAATTTAAATCGGAATCTCTAAACTTGAATAAACTTGAAATTATAGCTAATTCTCGAAATTTAGATAGTTTCAAATTCCAAGCATTCGTGATTGAGGGTAATAGCGCGAGTAAAATAACAATTACTGTTGACTTAGAAACAAGATTTCTCGTTCAAAAATGGAGGGATTACGAGGGTCATATTTCGAGCTGAATTCGACTTGGAATTCCATAAGCTGTTGAACAGTTTTCACAAAATGTGTTTCGATCCTTTTTTGAATGATTAATCACGTTTCAAAATCAGCAGTGATTTTTAATTATACTCGCCCTAGTCGTACCGACGATTCCCCAAAGTAGTGTTGTTTACTCCATTTATTTAAATTATTCATGCAAAGTAATACATTATTTTATACAAGGTGCAAACTTTGCTCCCAAAATTATTCCATTAGGTTTTAGGTAGACCAAAAACTTATGCCATATTCATTTACCTGGTGCGTGACGTTCGTTTCGCTTAGGTGGAAGTTTAGCTCCCAAAAGTGTTCTTACTTTATGTTCATTTTCATGTACATATATCACGATTCTTATGAACGTTCCTCCCTCGACCCGTTTGAAATCGGCTTGGGTCATGAAGTTGATGCTTTTTCTAGTAGTTCTAGTTGGAATACTAAATATGCAATTTATAACTCTACAATCAATCGCTTCATATCTATTGTTGATCTTTTCTAGATCGACCTCAATTTCCTGGCCATAAAGCTTTATATGTGCGCGGTTGTCAACGCTGAGATGTCGCTGAATATTTTCCAAAATAGCATTACGGTGGGATGGACCTGCTCCAGAAGAAGAAGGTTGCGTCGAAGCATTCAATTCTGTAAAAAAACGAGATTAATGTACTTTAAAACAGTTTACAGGGACTAAATCCCTAATTTTTTTGATAAAACTCTATGTTATTTTAACTTCTTAAATCCGCCGAAAAATTGTAAACAGTTATGAACGTAACATAACTTTCACATAACTTTGAGTAACATTTTTTTGCAAAACGGAAAAATACGAATACCTCATTTTCTCTTTAACTAAACAACATATTTTGTCCCTGAGAGATTCTACCAAATGAATTCGGTCCAGTCAATCTTAAAATTATATACTAAAAAATTCTGATTTCAAGCACTTAAAATGAAACCATTTTAGTTTTGATTTTTTCAAGAATCCACAAATTAAAACTGATAGCTTTTAAGATTTATTAATTTCAAACGAAAAGCTTTTTTGACGACATCGAAGAGTCTGCAATTTTTTTATACAAAATATCGTATGTTCCAAGGTGCTTGCGGAAACTTTTTACGACTTCTGTATGTTTCAGTACTCGTCCTTTCACATGGATCTTGAAATTTTTTTACTATATTTGCAATGTTATAAAATTATAAAAACACTGAAATATTGCATGAAATTACAAATATTTCAGAAAATTTTAAAAATTTTTGTCAAAAAAAAAATGTACCATAAATTTTCAAAAATTTTCTAAATTCGTATTAAAATAACAATAAGGTTTCTAAAATTTAAATTTGGAAAATTTTTGGAAATATGAAAATTTTTTAAATCATTAAAATTGTTCTAAATTTTATAAAAATTTTCATAAATAGGAAATTTAATATGAATTTCCAAAAATGTAGGCCATTCTTGATAAATTTCTAAATTGCCAAACTTCACTTTTATTTCAAAATAAAATTTTTGAATTTTAAAAATGTTTCGTCAATTTTATATTGCCGAAATATCAAACATTTAAAAAAATTTTTAAATTGTATGATATTTTTGAAATGTTAAGAAATTGCAAAAATATAAAGAAAATTTGAAATGTCAAACGTATGAAGATTTTGAAAATTTACAAATTTTTAATAATTCTCAAAATCTTGCAAATTTCAAAAAAATTTTAATTTGGTGAAACTTGACGTTTTTAAAAATTTTAGCAAATTTTAAAATTTTCATGAGATTTAAAAAATTTCGTAAAATTTTTAGTACAGGGAAAATATTTTAGATTTGTCAAACACCGCTTGCTGTCTAGAACAGCTGGAAAAATGAAGAACCTAATAGGGTCTTTACTCTTCGCAACCGCAATTGTTATTAACTTTTCGGGTAATGGAGCCTAATATAATATTATACACGCTAATATTACTAACGCTGGATTCACACCTTGTTATTTCTGTGATATGAAGTATAACATCTTATCGAAATTAAAAATGTGAAGCTGACATTCAACATATCAAAATATTACAATATTTTGCTCAATATTTCATAATAAATCCATGATTTCAGTCCTTCCTGGTGCATGTAAAGCAGGGCTAAAGTAGTTCTTTTAAATTTTCAAAATTTTTGGAAATTTACCATAAATCATCTGAATGTTTAGAAATTTCATAAAATTTTTAATAATTATTAAGATTTTCAAAATTTTCTAAATTTGCAAGTGCTTAAACATTTTACATATTTGCAAACTTTCAAAAATTTTCCAAATTTCAAGAATCAGGGAATTTTGGAAATATCATTTTAATTTTAATATTAATTTTAAAACAAATTAATTTATGATAAATTTGTTATTTAACTCTTATTATTATTATATATTATTCAAAAATGATAAAAATCTTCAAACTTTTGGAATTAAAAAATTTTTTGATATCTTCTCAATTTTATAAAGGGTTGTGTCTAGTCGTCCCGAAAAATTGGGGGAGCTGCAAAAAGGGATGGACTAGTCATCCCGAAAATTCGGGACGACGAGACACCTCGTTTATTTTAATATAAAGTTAGGGTTTTTTTAAATTTGAAAACATTTCGTAATTTCTAAATTGCCAAAATCTTAAAATTGTTATGAAATTTTTGAAATTTTATAATATTTTTGAAATGTTATAAAATTGTAAAGATATAAGAAATTTAAAAAATTTGAATATTTGTAAATGATTGAAGATTCTGAAAATCTTCGAAATTAAAAAAAAATCATGAAATTTGGTAAATTTAAGAAAATTTACAAATATTTTGTTAAATGCGATATTTACCAATAATTTAAAAAAATCTGAATTACTATTAAAATTAAAACAAAATTTACAAAATTCCCTGATTTTTGAAATTTGGAAAACTTTTAAAAGCTTCCAAATATTCAAAAAAATGTAAAGGTTTGGAAAATGTTTTGAATCTTTAAAATTGTTTAAAATTTGATAAAATTCAAATCATTTAATATGAAGTTTGGAAATTTTTTCCAATTTTAAAAATTGCACATAATTTTTCAAAATTTCATTGAATTACCAACATTTCAGAAAATTAAAAAAATTTAATTGAATTAATAAATTTACCAATAATTTCCTAAATTCATATTAAAATATAATTTCAGAATTCAAACTTGCAAAATTATTGAAAGTTTGAAAATTTTTTAAACCTTTGAAATTGTTCGCAATTTCATAAAATTTCAAATGGTTTGTAGTAAATAAGAAATTTAGTCGCCCCGAAAAATGTTAAGAGTTTCAAAAATTTCAAAAAATGTTCAAGTTATTGGCAATTCAGTAATTACGACTGTTTTTTTTTTAATTCATGGTAAATTTCGTATTTAACAAAATATTTGTAAATTTTCTTAAATTTGCAAAATTTTATTATTTTCTTCTTAATTTTGAAGATTTTGAGAATCTTCAAACATTTACCAATATTCAAATTTTTTAAATTTCTGATATCTTTACAATTTGATAACATTTCAAAAATATTATAAAATACCAAAAATTTCCAAACAATTTTATGATTTTGGAAATTTAGAAATTACGAAATATTTTCAAATTGAAAAAAAACCTAACTTTATATTAAAATTAAATTAAAATTAAAGTATCTCGTCGTTCCGAATTTTCGGGATGACTAATCCATCCCTTTTTCCAGCTCCCCCAATTTTTCGGGACGACTAGACACACCTTTTATAAAATTGAGAAGATAGAACATTTTTTTGCAAATTTCAAAAGTTTGGAGATTTTTAACATTTTTAATAACGTATAATAATAATAAAAGTTAAATAAAAAATTTATCATAAATTAATTTTTTTTTCAATTTCTATTAAAATTAAAATAAAGTTTCCGAAATTCCCTGATTCTTGAAAATTGGAGAATTTTTGAAAGTTTGCAAATATGTAAAATTATTGAAAATTAGCAAATATATAAAATGTTTAAACTCTTGCAAATTTGGAAAATTCTGAAAATCTTAAAAATTATTAAAAATTTTATAAACTTTCGAAACATTCAGATGGTTTATGGTAAATTTCTAAATTTCCATAAATTTTGAAAATTTAAAAGAACTTCTTCAGCCCTGGTTTACATGCATCAGGAAGGACTGAAATCACGGATTTATTATAAAATATTGACCAAAGTATTGTAATATTGTGATATGTTGAATTTCAGCTTAACATTTTTAATTTCGATAAGACGTTATACTTCATATCACAGAAATAACATGGTGTGAATCTAGCGTTGGTAATATTAGCGTATATAATATTATATAAGGCTCACTTACCCGAAAAATTAATAAAAATTGCGGTTGCGAAGAGTAAAGACCCAATTAGGATCTTCATTTTTCCAGTTTCTCAAGACAGCAAGTGGTGGTTAACAAATCTGAAATATTTTCCCTGCTATATATACTGAACAATATCCGGCTACTAAGCCTTATGATATTACGAAAAAGCTTCAAAATTATTAGAATTGAGAATGTGACAGTAATCCTACCTGTAGTTGATGCAATGAAATATCTTCTAAGCCAGGTCAACAAGAATAGCAAACAAAAATATTTTATACACCTTCACGGAAAAGAAATTCAACTTACTTACAGAATTATTTGTTTAAATTATGATGACGTAACATCTCCCTGACAACGAATTTAGAAAATTTAAATTCTTAAAATGCGCGTAATTAATAGTTATAAAAAATGTCTTCTTGCGCGAGCAATCTGAATTTCTGCAGTACAATGATAGCTTTAGAAAATTATTTATCGCGATTGCCTGAAATTGAACACCAATGTAAAAATTTTGACCCAGGCTTAGAGTTTTCTAAAAATTGGATAATATAGCGAAAATTAAAAAATTAAGAGCTACCAGCTGCATCAGTTTGCAATAATTAGTAAAGATTTTGGTATTTAAATAAAAAGTTTACATATTAAATCGACTATTCCTATGGAAATAAAATATTAGCAAGTCTTATTTATTGATTTATATTTATTTATTTTGACAAACTGATCCATTACTACAAGCTAGTTTTTGGTATTGCTCGTGGATTTGAAAGAATATTCAATTCCAACCTATAATTATTTTACGAATTATTATAAAAGTTTTAATTTTTTATATTTCGTTATCTCTGATATTCAGTGACGTTGATACGACTGTTGCGAGGTTTTCAAGCTTAAAATTATTAACATGATTTTATGATGACAGCAGAATGCTCCAGTTCTATATAATTCTAGCTTAAAATAGATATATTTTTCTATCGACTCAAGAAAATAACTAAAATTTATGGGCTGCTTAATATCTACGATTCTTTCAGATTGCTATTCACCAAAATTAAAATGTGAGAACTTCATAAATCAAATTAAACAAAGAAGCAGAATAAATGCCGATTTTGACAGTGAAATTTTTCGCAAATTGCTGATCATCTATTATTGATTATCTTCTACTGGGTAAAAATTTTATGATTTGGTAAAATATTCCATTAAAAATAAAAATATTAATGGAAATTCATTTCATTTGGTTACAAACTTATTTCTCTAACTAAAAATTAAACTATTCTACTTTTTGTTGAAAAGTTATCTTTTTTAGTTGAAAACTCATCCATTTTGTTGAAAATTGCTCTTTTTCAGTTGAAAATTCACTTATTCTCCTTGATAAGTTTTACGTCCAAATATATAAAAATGAACATTTTAAAAACTTTCTTGATATGTCAAACTTTTTAAATAATTTTAAATCTTGTTCAAATTTCTAAATGTTTCTTAAACTAATTCGAATTTTTTATAAAACTTTGTAATCTCGCTAATAGAAAAACTGTATTGATATATTGTATGATATATTCCAACTAAAAAGGTATAATAGTTCAATTTTTATTTTAAAGAAATCATTTTCAAATAAAATGATGAATTTACAACAACAAAATTAATTTTCAATAAAGTAGTTTAATTTTTGAACCAAGTAGTTGAATTTTAAATAAAAAAGGATGAAAATTTGCCAAATTGTTGAAGTTTTAACTCAATCGTTACATTTCTAACCAAATAATAATTTTTTTAACAAAAATGGAATAGTTAGATTTTCATTTCAAAACATTAATTTCCAAGAAAAAAATAGAAATTTTCAACCAAAGAGATGAATTTTCAGCTGAAATGATAGTAGATAGTAGAAAATTTGGAAAGCCACGATTTTTGCGCTTTTGTGGAATTCTTTATCAAAAAAATTAACATAAACAAATTTATTTGCTTAACAA
>CAKNWT010150684.1:7759-18793 GCA_932066315.1 Andricus coriarius
CCAGGGCGTCACAGGATTCAGAAATAAGGTTATAAAAGCCAGTAGCCTCTCCGCCGGTAGGTGCGCTATAGTTGCTCAAGTCAAAGTTGCGGGAAAATTTAAATTGTATAAATGAAAAATTACTTTTTTAATACAAATTACTAATAAAAATTTATAGTTTGCTCATAAAGAAATGTCATCAATTTGAAAAGACAAAATTTAATATTTTAAGTACTGATTAGTTTTTATAGCGTATATATTTCTGCACGGTAAGTCGCGAGACGAGGGCGCTTCAGTTGTCGCTGAAAACATCGACCTATTTCCGTCTTTATCTAACTATCTTCCTTTCACTTCTTGTGAAAATGTGGAATGCTTACGAAAAGAGGCCTTTTCGTAAGCATTCCTCATTTCGTACGTTCTTTATTCGTAACGCTCGAAATGCGCCACATTACACACAGATCATAAGTACGAAAACACGCCATTTTCATGATAGTGTTGTAAAAAAAAGTTTAAATTACAAATCCTGGATAATTAAAAAGACTTTGAGTGGAAAAGATTTAAGTTTTAAAAGAAATGAATAAGATAATTATTTGTTCAACTTTGCAGAATGCTGGCAAGGGAAAGAAGGAGCAAGACAAGTTTACGACCTTAATTGAGAAGCTACAAGACGAGAAGAAAAAGCAGGAAGAGCACGTGGAAAAAGTTTTCGCTTATTTGAGGTAATTTCTTAATTCGTATTTCTTTGAGGGTGTGTAATTTTTTTAACTTTGCTTTTCCAATAATTTGAATCTCTTTTTAAAAACTTTTGTTCAATATTATTTTATTTTCAGGCAAGAGAAGGACACGTGGTTCTTGTCGAGAAGCCCCAAGTCTGCGAAGAACGAGACTATAACGCAGTTTTTACAGTTGTGTCTTTTTCCAAGATGTACTTTTACAACTGTGGACGCAATGTATTGTGCGAAATTTGTACATACCATTCACTCATTGAAGACATCGAACTTCTCTACCCTATTGTGTTATGACAGAGTAAGTACAAAGCAATTATTTATCATAATATGGACCTTTATTTTTGAATATGGGTGATTGTCAAATTGTAGGCAAATTTTAGCACCTACAGTGGCAATCACATTATTATTAGGAATTAAATATTTCATAACGGAAATCGATCATATCACATCTAAAAATTTAAAATCCAAAAGGGGCAGTTTTGAAAATAAGAAACATTAATGAAATTCTTACATGAAATACGGAAAGTGGATTTGAGGTTGGGAGTTTGATGAAAGAGAGCAAGAGCTTTTAAAAAGTTCAAAAGCGAATACTGTAACGAGTGTAACGCATGCCATTTACAGGGATGCCAGTCCGTCCCCTTTTTTCCCCCTTACATTTTAATCGAGAATTTTGACCCAATTTCCCCTTCTTTTCAGTTCCTAATAATAAAATACCTATTGTCATAAAAAATATAGAATTTATTCATGTATTTTCACTCCCCTTACACTTTAAAAAATCCCCCTTTCCCCCAAAAATCCCCTTTTTTCCCTAAATTTGAACGACTGAACCCTGCATCCCTGCATTTAGGAAAAACAAAATATTTAACTATTGTAGATTTTTTTTTTTAATTTCAAGAGAAGTTCTACTTTTTATTGAGACAGCTGAGACTGGCTGCATATAAAATTTAAAACCTACAAAATTCATTAATTTGTCACAACTGTGAAAAAAATTACATAAAGTATACAGTATATTATTAATAACAAATCTACCTACTTGTGCTGTAATATAATTTGTAACACATCTCTTTCTTTCTAATTAACTTATTTAGCTCAATTCTTGAGATCTGTATATATATAAATAGAGGCTTAGGAAACAGAAAACAAACCGACCCATCTGATCCACGCGCACGCGCATATAAGCAGTCGTACACTCCTCTACTGTACCGTACGGCAATGATGCGAAAAAATTGATGAAGTTTAGCCTTTTTTAATATTTATAAACAAATAACAGATTTTAATCATAAAAAGTCACCTACTTATGAAAGAAAACACTGCTGAGCAAGTAACAGAATGGTTTTCATCATTTTTGTTCACTCCAAAACTGGTTTTTAACTCACGTACGGTAATGATGTTTTTGTTCTCAAAATGCACTTTTCAGTTTTAATATCGGATTCACAAAAAAATAATTAATGTTTTAAGCTCAATTTTATAGAATCATGTATTAAACGATACACTTAATATTTCTGTATTTATTACTCAATTGTAACTACAATATTTTACTAGATAAAAAGACGTATGGTAATGATTTCTGAAATGACAAAAATCGTGGGACAGACTTTAAGGTTTTTACAATATTATTTATTTGACTTGAAAAATGTGCATAAATTAAATTTATGTTCATCTAAAGTTTACAAACTTGATACGTTAATCGTTTTTCAGGTTACTGTCTGAAAAAACGAGAAAAACAGTTTATCCTTGTGCAAAGTGAGGTTGGAACGCCGTACGGCAATGACGTTTGGGGTGTTCTTTTATTAAATTAAAGTAAATCGGAACGCAAATAAAAAAAAAAGAAATTACCATTTCGTAGAGGATGATAATAACTATTTATTAAATTTAAAAAAATCAGTACGCGTTTTTAAGTTAATGTTATATTACTGGGACTTCAAGTTCGCCTCCAATTTGACAATTACCCATGTAAGAGTATAATACGAGCTTGGTTTTCAAATTTAGAATATTTTAAAATTTAATTGTTTGTAAATTATTTACAGTTTGAAATTGAAAAGGTTTTGAATTTTACAGCAATAGAATTTGAATTTATTTAGAAACTTTAATTAGTGATTGCAATTTAGGAAGCTTTGGAATTCTGCAATCTGTAGAAATCGTTGAAGATCCCTTGAAATGCGTATGTACAAATCCTTTAAAATCAGTAGGAATTTCTTGATATATTTCGAATCCTTTTCAATTCTTGGAAATTTAAAATCCGGTGTACGCTGAAATCAATAAAAATTTGGGACACTTTTTTCATTAAACAAAAGTAGTCACTTTTTGGACCTTTGAATATTCGAATATAAATAGTGTGTATTAATATTGATTACAGATCTTCTGTGATATCACTTATTCGGTAACGTCGTGCACTGAAAATGAAGCGAATCGCTATGGCAGATTTTTGTGCGCCATGCTGGAAACTGTGATGAAATGGCATTCCGAGAAAGCTATTTTCGACAAGGTAAAAATAAAGTTAATGGCTTATTTTATTTTCAGGTACAAATTGTAGTTTAAAGATTTTAATTTTTGTATTTTAAATTAGAAACATTCACCGATTTCTTCTACATTGTAATTTTAATCTATTTTCGTAAATAAAACTATAATATTTGACTTTGATACCCTAATATTCAATTTAAAAACTATTTCTTAATTCTGATTGTCCTGAAAAACTCTGTACACTTTTCTTTTTCAGGAATGTAGTAATTATCCTGGATTCGTAACAAAGTTCCGTGTCAGTAATCAATTTTCCGAAGCTAACGACATGGTAGGCTTCGAAAACTACAGACACGTTTGTCACAAGTGGCACTACAAAATCACTAAGGTATCTTTCATTATTAGTTATTCAAGGAAAATAAATTTTAATTTTAATGATCTTGTTTTCATCATTTTATTAATTTTGACAAGTAATTTTTTGGCTTCATTTATCTTCCAGGCTATAGTGGTCTGCCTCGATTCCAAGGACTACGTACAAATCAGAAACTCCCTGATTATCTTGATCAAGATCTTGCCTCACTTTCCGGTACTATCAAAGCTCTCGCAGATTCTCGAGCGAAAAATAGAAAAAGTTCGAGAGGAAGAACGTGGCCATCGTCAAGACTTGCACATCCTGCTCACGTCTTACAGCGGACAACTGAAAGCGAAAAGTTCCAGTATGATCCCAGAAAGCGACTTTCATCACGTAGGAGACAAGGTTGGTTTTGAGCTTTACTTAAAAATTTTACCGATTTCTAAACATCTGCCTTGAAACGTGTTCTTGCTATCCTCTTTCTTATGATAATTTTTATGCTTTAATCTTCTGCCTCTCCAACAATCTAAAAAACGCAGTTTAAACAACTTTCTCAAATCCTATACTTTTAACACCTCTAATAAGTATTTTATTGCGGCATTTCTCCTGTGAGTATAAACAATTAATTTTCACGATATTTCGTTTTATCGGCAGATTACCAAAGCTCAAGAACAACAACTCGAAATGGCGGCGGAAAAAGTGAGCAACGGAGTTCCGCAGAAGGAAGTTTCAAATGGAGAAGTACGGGTAGAAAAAGAGAATAAAGAAGTTCGTGAAAAGCGTAACATTATACAAATTCATCAGTAAGTGTCTTCTTCTTTCTCCAATATTTATTTGACTCCAATTAGTTTATTTACTTGGATAAAGAATTGTATTTTCCTCTTAGTAGTGACAGTTCTGAAAAGGCTCCAAGGGAAAGTTCAAAGAAAAAAGAGGAGAACAAAGATGTACAAGAAACGAAGGAAGAAAGAAAGTTGAAGAAAGAAAAGGAAAAAGAAAAAGAAAGAGAAAAGGAAAAAGAAAAAGAAAGAGAAAAGGAAAAAGAGAAAGAAGAAACAAAGGAGGAAGAACCCGTGGAGAAAAAAGAAAGGAAACACAAGGTAATTAACTTCTATTTCTATTATAATTGTACAAAATTATTAAAAATTTTTAATAGGTTTACTTCTGAAATGTTTGAATGATAAATTAAAATTTTCAGTGCTTACAATTTAAAATTGGTTTTGAACGCCTTTAATCTTAAATAGTACAATTTTAAATTATTCAGATTTCATATTAATTTTAAGAGACTTCAACTGTTCAGTTTTTAGGTTTTCAGCGTTTAATTCTGAAATTAATTAGTGATGGGACATCGATATCGAAATATCGGAAATACCGGTCATTTGTTTTGATATATCGATATTGACATATCAATAGTACCATATTGATATATCGAGTTGCATATCGGTATAAATTTTCGATTTCGATATTTCGCTCTCTTCGCGCGCGATTGCACTTCCTGTTCTTACTTTGCAGTTTCGTGTTTCGTTCATTGTTTGTTGATTTTGCGGATTGCATTAAACATGTTTCCTTTGGAATTTATTTTGAAACAAAATAAATTTTTGTGTTAATATTAACATTATTTTTTCAATTTATTCCTCGATCTTTAGATTAGTTTATTAATGGTACTCACTTAAATTAATAATAATAATAAATTTAATTAATTAAATTGGTAATTTAAATACAGTAAAACCTCCAACATTTCCAACGTCTTTTATCAACGATGTTCATTGGCTGTCCCGTTCTTGTATCGATGCGCCGCCTGTCGCTACTTTTTCAGACCAAAAGCGCAGGTGATTTGAAATCAATAATAAACACTATCAATAATAATACAAATAAATACACCCGATATTCCTAGAATTGCTGGCCCACGCAGTTTCTCAGCGCGTAAGGCGAGAGACGGTTGCGATTCTCGCCTCGGAAGGGCCGAATGCGCGAATACTCTGTCGCGTATATTACGCAATATCGGTTCAGGCGGTCTCGGCTTATTGCGCAGTTAAAAAGTCGCGGTCCGTTAGTGTTTTTGTTGGCGTACGACAATGTGCCAACTAAAAATCAGTATTTTAGAATCAAAAAACGACGCAAATGTTTCGCGGAATAGTGATTTTTGTGGCATGACGTCGATAAGTGGAAATGTCAGCCGTCAGGAAGTTTAGTACATGGTACTGCAACTGCATACGTACTTTTTGGAGAAAATCTCCGAAACGTGAAGGTAAGTTATAAAGGTCTGCATAGTAATCTTTTCAAGTGCAGAATGCATTTGCGCAATTCTGTTTCTTTATCCTTTTATCGGTTGAAGACCTTTCAGTTTCACGAAATACAAGCAACTGTTCAAAATTTGAGATTAGAGCTCCATTAACCTGACATTTAGGATATTTTATTTCATTTCGTGAAACTGAAAGGTCGTGTATCGATAAAAAATGGAACATGACTTAGAAAATAGATTCTACACTTGAGAAATAGTACTATTTGTACATTTATGACTTTTACAATATTATCTCGACAACGTCGTGCGACGTATTCCCGTGGCGTCGTGAAACAATACTCTATTCAAGGTTTCCCGCTCTTCAGGCCTCTTTTTTTCATTAGTCAGTCACAGACGCGGAGGAGAGTGTACAGGGACCGTGGTGGGAGTTGATAGAACTGCGCTATTTGAGATAACCATATACGGAGGGCTTGAAATGATGGAGGTTTTACTGTAATAATAAAAATATTTATCGATATTTCTTTTTAATATCGATATTTTTTTAACTATCATTATTGTCTTTTCGATACTATCGATATCTGAGATATCGATATTTTTGTTTCGATGTCGCATCTTTAAAATTAATCAATTTGTATTTCTTAAATTTTAAATATCTCGGTAGCGCAGCTTGTTTCTGGAAAATTATAAAAATGCGTTTCTAACTTCCGCGACATCAATTTTAAATTAAAGTGACTATCAGGATGGATTCCGAAACCAGTTGTCGCTTTTCCAGTGGATAAAAAATTCTGATTTTATACACAATAATAAAATAATTTTAAAACTTTCTTATTTATATTTCTTACTTGAAATTGTCAAATTTTGAAGTCTTACAATGAAAAATGTTCAATTATGTTGAACTCGAAGGTTTTATGCCTTCTACTTTCAATCAGTTAAAAAAAATTACAATTTTGTGGAAGATTTTGAAAATAAAAAAGTAAATGTTTACTGCAAAATTATCATTATTTTCTTTCAAAGAGCTATATTTTGAAATTTTGTAGAAATAGTATCTACCTGACAGAAATCAATATTTTTACTGGCTAAATGTGAAAATTCCTGGGAATACTTGGGCATTAAACTGCAATTACGAAGAAGTTAAGTTATTTTTATTAATGTTATTATTTTAATTTCCTATTTTAGACCCAGGAAGATTATTACAGCGGTAGCTTAGACAATTTAGACCGTGATCTCTCTAGTGTATCAAACAGCAGTGGAAGTTCCGGACCTGCGCCGGACGTAATCGAAAAAGGTAAAAGAAATGAAAATACATATTTTTATTTATAAATGTATATTTTGTACGATGCGATGTTAATTCCAATTTATAAATTAGTTGTAGTTTCGGAGTCCAAACGAAGGAAGACCGAAAGTTCCGTTCCTAAGGTTTGTCCTATTTTTGACAAGGCTAACCAATTTCTTGAAATTGAAATTCGATGACCGAGTTTTAATATTAAATTTTTTTTAGGAAACAAGGCGGACGGAAGTTCCTATAGAAAAGAAGGAGCGATCCAGTAAAACTAAAGTCCGGGATGAACAGAAGGAAATGCGGAGGGAAAAGAAAATGGGACGAAAGAGGGTGAGTTTAATTTTCATGTTCTTTCTTCTAATATTCCTTGTATTTGCGAATGTATTATTTATATCAAAATGTGTTTATTATTTACAGGATCGTGCTGAGGAAGTTGCTGGCCCATCTGAACAGAAAAGAAGAAAAGACGATGAGAGGGGTTAGTAAACGGATATTTGTGTGCTTGTACTAAACTTTAATCACTGATTAGCTATTTTGTACGGTTTTTTTTTAAATATTTTTATTTATGTTCTTAACTGTAAACTTGGCATTGTATACATTTTTGTTATGTTTTCGTTTATTACTTTTTGAGTTTATTTTAATTTTGTAATACAAAGTGTTTATGCAGATGATTAAACTAAATTGAATTTTCATAAATTTTGAAAATGTTTTATTATGTTTTCCAAATGTTTTACATCAAGCTTCCGAGTCTATAAAATCTTCTAATTATATCTTTTGATACTTCTGAAAGAATTTTATATTATTTTATATATCTTCTTATATGTCATGAGTTTTCTTAAACATTTGCATTAAATTTAATTTCAATTTTGTGCAAAACTTCAAATTTATAATTGAAAATTAAACCTTTTTCTTTGTGTCTTGTGCATTTTTTCGACAATTGTTTTTTTAATTCTTAATAAGCCAAAGCAATTTTTAGTTTAAAAAATGAAAAAATAAAACAACTTTTTTAGCAAAGGGAACTCACCAAAATGGAGATATGCCCGAACATAGAGAAAAACATCACTATAGCAAGGTTCGTATCCACTTTTTAATCATTCTTTTTGCTTTTTACAAATACCGATTCACTTTTTGTATAAACATATCCATCCTATCCACACAATTCGTCCTTGATTTTCAGCGAAAGTAAATCCAGAATTTGTATACAGTCCTAATTTTTATCCTAAAACATCCTCCATAAAAGTTGACTAATTCTACAGGAAATATTTTACTAATAAAAAAATGGGATGGAAATTAATATTTTTAGAAAAGTAAATTCAGTCGGTTAACAACATTAATGTTAACAATTAAAACTGAAAAGTTATTTGTATTTAAACTAATATTATTAATTGAAGATTTACAAATATTGAAGTTTTATTGTTATTTTTACGATCCGGTGCACATTTTTGCAATAGTTATAGACACCGAATTGTGTGGCACGGAGTTTGTAATGAAAAATTACAGTATTTATAGAAAACCCAATGTTTGTTCAAAGTTTTCAGTTCGTGACATGAAAAGATAATTTTTTAATTGACCCTCCCTAGTCCGTAAAGATGTCAGCGTCTAGTACGTTGAAAAGACGAAATATCTGACAGTAGAGCGAAAAGACAAGAGCGCAAATTTGTAAAGAGAAAATCTAGGTGATTCTGCCAAGTAACAAAGTTTCCATTTCAACCTTCCGTCGATTCTTTGAGTTTAATTGGAACGACTTTTTTCAGGAAAAATCACCCTACCCGAAGGAAAGACACGAGCGAGAGGGACGCGAAAGCAGAGATAAACAATATCCTTTTTATATCAAGTAAAATATAAACAAAATTGAAAATGACTGTGCGTTTTGTTTATTTTTAGTAGAAAACTCTATAAATCTTCAAATTGTAAACCGGGAACTAACCGGGATTTTTTCCTAAGGTTTGAATGGTTACCCTGCAATAATTTTTATTACAAAATTCTAGGTTGAAATGCAATCACAATTTTCATTATTCTTTATTACTCAATATTATAGGATTGGATGATATAATGTTCATTATTGAAATGTTTGCACTGAAATTGTTTTTCCTTGACGAATAAATACCAGGAGAAGCTCGGATCCGAAGCGCAGATGATGGACAACGTGTGACTTACAATTTTATATGCAACGATTGAATTGTGAATGTAATTAAAGTATATTCAAAAATAATAAAATAGCAGAACCAGTATCAATTGCTTTGTATATTACGTTTGCGTCCAATTTGTATACAATAAATGTCTTTCAGAACGAGAACTTTTTTGATCTATTTACCAAAAACATAATTATTTCTGTTTTATTATTATTTCCACGAATCGAAGTTAAATGCTAGAACAACTTGAATCGCCTACAATTATGTATTTATCGCATTGATCAGAAATTTCATGTTTCTGACTCAAATTCAGTTACCAATTTAAAGAATTAACAAGTCACATTTCCAACATTTTAATTTTAAGGCACCCAAATAAGTAGTATTGATTGAATAAGTAATAAATTATACATATTTATGTGTCAAAATACAGTCTGACCTTGTTTTTTCCTATTTTCGTGAAAAAATATACATATGAAAAAAATTGTTGTTATTTAAAAAAATGTTCGTCTTGTAAACAAAATTTTCGATGAAAAGATGCACTTTTTCTGTTTAGAACATTTTGAGTCTGAAGTACTGATGAATATTCGGTTATTTTTTTTAAGAATCTAAAATAATCTAAAAATTTTGGAATATTCTACAATATTTTTGAAGAATGGAATTCCCTAGAATGGCTTAGAAATTAATTAAATATTTCAAAACAACATTATTTTTCAAATTAAATGTGAATGACCTAGAATATTCCGGAATAACAAAAAATGATTCAAACCATTTTATCGCGTTGAAAGCAATTTACTTTTTTCTTGGGTTCTGATATGTGAACAATTTTCGTTAACCCGTATTTTTATTGCCTTGATAAGGTATAAAAAAACAATAGAAGTAAAAAAGAACGAGACAGAAGGAAGGGGATTTAGAAGTTGCCTTCTTTTCTTTCCTCTTTGTTTTTTTTTTTGCATAAGTATTTGCATGTGTGTTAAGGGTGTTGGTTAATTCCGACTTGGAATTTTTTTTTTTAGGTACGGCACTGACTCAATATATAATTTTTCTCAAGTATTTGAGAACGAAAGAAAGAAAACTTGTCAAATATCCGGGGTTTTGCAAGACCCTCGGATCAATAAAATGTAGATGAATGAAGCCTATTGCTGAGGCAATCATTATTTTTACTGAAATCATAAATTTTTAGAAAGGGAGCAATCTGCAAATAGCAGAAGACAACATTTGAACGGCGAGAACCGTTCGCAAATTTATTTTTTTGCTCACAATTCTGACATCACAGAAGCATTTTCAAGCGTCATCATATATCCGATGACCTACCACTTGATGATGGTGAATAAATATTTTGCGAAATACGTCGCAAAATGGAGAGAGATAGGTACAAAATTGAGATGTCCTGTGCGTGTCAAGACATAAGACTGTAGTTGTAAGCAGCAAAGCAAACACGACATGCAGAGCACCTGTCAAATCCATGCTCCGATGCTCTGAAGTCGACTGAAATCGACCGGGAGTCCAGGCTTCGAGTCTAGGCGGCAGTTTTGAAATGAGAAATAAAAATGAAAAATGTAAATAAAATTGAGTGCAAAATATTGAAATAGTTTTTGCAGACAGCATATGCAAATGCACCAATTTGATGGATAAACCGATTTATGATTGTATGTAAATTTGTAAGTTTATCCAGTTTGAAATTATAATTTGAAAATTTTGAAATTATAAATTATAAATTTATCAAGTCGCCCAGCAATACATTTCAAAACCATCAAATTCGAATTCTGAAATTTCCAATATCGCAATTTATACTTGAGCAACTTGATAAACTTAGAATTTATAAATAAATTTGCAGAAGGCCTAATTTGGAAATTTCAGAATTCGAA
>CAKNWT010150697.1:956-15970 GCA_932066315.1 Andricus coriarius
TACGTGAAGTAGTGCCAGAGATGAGGTGCGTATTACCGAAATATTACAAATATTACAGTTTTCGCAAAGATCGGTTAAAATTCGAATTTGCATCTCATAATTAAAAATATATATTAAAAATTGGATTAAAAAATGTTTAACGATTCGGTACAAGAATATGTTTTCCACATAATTTTTCTTGCTTTATTTTGCTTTAGTTTCTGCAAATGTAAATTATATAATTGAATAAACCATTCTTTTTTTACACGTATCATGTTCATTATTAGTTTTCGCATGGTGAACTTATCCTACTATAAGCATCAAATATTGCTAGAATTAGATAATCTAAGGTTTTGTTAATAACAAAATATTTTCAAAATAAATTTTATTTTGTAGAGAAGTCCACTATCGGTGTCGATCTACTTTTTACAATACAAAAAACGAGATTTTAAATTATGCATTATTTGGCGAGCGGTTTTGCAGAAATTGATCTGAGGAAGTTATCGTTTCACCTTAATGGCCTGCAAAAGCGAACGCTTTTCGGTGACGGGCTCGTCCAGAAACATTTTTCTGTTTTGGAACTTCTTAATTAAACAATGATCATCCTGGTTATAAATAGTGATTAGTGCCTATTTGGATTTTCATTGTCTGTAGTAGTATAAACGTTTAGTCTTCAGCCTGTTGACCTTAAAAAATTGACTTGCTTACACTTTCCTTTTTTTACATAATTTTCCTTAATCTAAGCCTTAAAACTGACATCCATCCATACCTTATCTCTAGGATCGCACGCTCTTATCGCCTTGCCTTCCTGGCTTCGTTTCACTCGCATGTCCCTACTCTCTCGCTTCCGCGTCTATTACCTAATGTTTATCTACTATTTACAATATTTACATCCTACTTATATGTACTTCCTCTCTTATTTACAATCTTTGCTTCTCCATTCCTCTTCCTCCTTCCTTCTCTTCTTCTCGATCCTACCCAACACGTCCTTCACCCATGCTACTGCCCTTTAGTCCCCCCTTTAATGTATCAATACCTTCATGGTCATTCCACTCCTTTCCACCTCTACGCACTCCTACAACCCTTGGCATAATCCACACGTAGTTCCCGTTAAACCTTGACTCTTTTATTCTCTCTTCCCCTGCTATCTTCTTTCCCGCCATGCCGTTTTTCTTAACCAACTCACATACCTTCCTTCTTTCCGCATGCATCCTTCTTACTTCATCCATCTGTAGTCGATTCGTTCTAAAATACCTTTCCCTTTCAGCCTCCATCCTCCCACTACCTCTCCTGTTCTCCTCTACCACAAATTTCTCGTCACATTTACACGCCCGACTCCCAGCTAGAATCCCTACAATCGTTCTCCCCGTCTCCCTGCTGACAATATAATTAGGCCTATAGTTCTTTGGACTGGACAAATCTCCGGTGTTAGGGATCAATACCGTGCGTTCTTCCACTAGCCACTGCGGGATGAGTTCTCCGTTTAAGAGAGTGGTAAATATACGAGCTAGAAGCTGGTGCGTAAAAGTGAACTTCTCCCACCAAAACTTGTTGATTTTATCTGGCCCTGCAGCTGAAAAGTTCTTAGCTCCAGCGATAACTTTCTTCACTTCTTCAGAAGTAATTAGTGGACACACTTCTTCTGAATTTGGTAACCTTTGCCTTTGGGAAAACTTACCAAAGAGTGATAAATTATTTATATATATTTATTTATTTTTTCAAATTTGTTCTCGGGTCAAAAAGAACCCGGTTTTCCATCATGGTCATGGACTAAGTCAAGTGACTGATGAAATGAGGATGTAATTAGTTAATTTAATTCGATGTATGAAATTATTTGCGATGGTGTTTTAGGTACAAAATTAGAAGCATGGTGTAGTTTGTAGTACATCTTTTACCGCTGTTGTACAGCGGCCGCAAATGTTGGAGGTGACAACAGTCGCCTCTGGATGTTTTCTTAGAGGTACCATGTATCACTCTATAGGTTTTTAGTAATTAGCTTCCTGTTGGTCCAGGAAGTTTCTCACAATGCGACGGGTGTTTAAGAAAACCGCCTTCTGACCTGCTGCCAGTACCCTACTGACTTCTAAATGTTCAAGATGTTCAGTGCATCTTGCATGCACATTGCCCGTAGCCGAAATAACAATAGGATGAATAGATGCATGCTTCACATTCCTCCATATTGTCTTTACTTCACGCCTTAGTTCACTATTCTTGTGGATCTTGGTTTCATAGGTTGCCTGCAAATTTCTCTTAAGTGGACAAGCAAAGCCGATGATGTAGACTCTTCCACCTTTTTTTTCTCGCATTACGATGTCCGGTCGATTGGCTCAGATGTAATGATCCATCTGGATAGTAACATTCCAATATAAGATGTAATCTTTGTTTTCAAAAACGGGTATTGCAATGTGTCTATAGAAAGGCATCCATTCTGTTAAAAGTCCTAGGTTTAAGGCAAGTTGTTGATGTATAATTCCCGCCACATCATTATTTCTGTGCGTATATTCTCTTTGAGCCTTACGCGGCAAATATCAATAATATGCTCAATGGATTTGTTGGTATCTCCACATAATCGGCACCGGTCAACTACGTTTTAATGTAACACATGTTTGTGATAATTTCTAGTTTTGACAACCCTCTCATGTATCGCAATAACGAATCCTTCCGGTTCCGGATATAGGACGCCCTTTCTCAGCCAAATATTGGATGCCTTACTATCCACTTCACCTTGATTTAATGTTATGGGGTGCTCGCCGTGGATGGCTTTCTGTCTCCATTGCGTTTCTAATTCCACTATGGTCTCTGCCCTCATATTCAAGGCCTCCTCTGAGGACAAATTCGAGGGCGTGTATTCAAGATCAGCTTTACAGATGGTGTTGTAAAGCGTAACATCTCGCTTGCTTTTAAAATAGTGTCGCAACTGTATAGCTTGTGAATCATACCGTTTCCTGAAACCTACAATTCCCCGACCCCTCTATGTTGTGGTAGAACTACCTTTCCAATTTCCGAATTACTGTGGTGCAGTCAATGCTTCGTCATTTCTACGCGGATGATTCTGTTTGAACGTTCGAGGTCGGTCTTCGACCATTTGATGTGCCCAAAAGAGTACGTGAGGACAGGGATGGCATAGGTGTTGATTGCCCTGAACTTGTTTGACAAGTTAAGAGAACTTTTCAGAACCAATCTGAGTCTTGTAGTGAAAGCAGTCGTTAGGTTTTTTTAACTATCGTAAGCTGAATACCCTTTGATTCGAAAATACCCAGGTATTTATATGACTTCCCTTCATTAATTGCCTCGATGTCATTCTCGAAATCGTTCCCTACCTCTGAGGTCCCTAATTCTCCTCTGGTTAAATACACTGTTCTGCATTTATCTAGTCCGAACTCCATGTAGATATAATTGGAAAACTGCTTTGTGACATCGATCACTTGCTGCAGTTTCAGGTCCGAACTAGCACATAGCTTTGGGTCATCCATGTATAGAAGTTGGGTCACTTGATTACCATCTTCGATATCATATATTCGGAACCCATAAGGCATGCTATTTAGTGTTTTGCTCAGTAGGTTCAACGCTAAACAAACCCATAAAGCACTGAAGGAGTCTCCTTAGAATATACCCGTCGTAATTCGTATTCATCTAGTTACCCTTGATTCTCCATGATCATTATAGTTGATTCTTGTAACCCTAAGCATCATCGCACGACTTAGGAAGTCACTGATGCGTGGGCAAATTTGGTATATTTTTAAGACTTCAAGCAAATAGTAAAGTGGTACGTAAGGAAACGCTTGCTTGTAGACAATGTAGGGCATGTGCAAGTTTCTTTGATGTTTACGAGCTTGCGTTATGGGAACAGTGTCTATGGTGACTAGATCTTTACTGCCTCGCGAGTTTTTATAACATCCTTTTTGTTCTTCTGTAAGGAAGTAATTCTTGTCGCAGTAAGAATATACCTTATCTGCTATGATAGCTGTAAGACACGTATATGTGACCGTTCGCGAAGAAAGGAACCTAATGCGGAAAAAATCGATTTTTAGTTTTTTACACCTATCGATAGTTTTCCATTTAATTTTTCATAATAAAAAAAATTATTTCTATATCTGAAAAATTGAAATTGTTATTCAACATCAAAGTGAGGGCCTCTCATGGAGTTCCTGTGTTAGACGGCCTCTTGAATCGCTCCTCCTGTAAAATGAAGCTACTGCGCGTTAGGTTTCTTTCTTCGCGGACCGTCACATATATTATTTGTAGACAGGCTATCGGTCGAATTTCAGATGGATTTTGAGCTTTCGATGTTTTAGGCAACATATAAGTAGTACCACTTCCATTTCGATGGCAGCTATTTCAACAGCCGAAAGCAACCTGTTTACAGATATTGAGCGTTTTTGATCTTCTAGATTCTGCTCTTTTATTCTTGTGGCTACTTATGGGTACTCAAGTAACAAGACTTGATGATGTTCTTTTCTTACACTTTGCCCGCTTTTCTTTATCAAAAAATAAAAGCGCATTACATCTCTGTTCATATGGTATGTCCAATTCAATCGCCTTCTTGGTTGCTGAACCTCTGCTTCTGGCTCTGCTTGTATTAGGCCATCTGTATTAGGCCTCATGTGGTGGTGCTGGATCATCACCAGGTTGAGGAAGAACATCAATTGCCGCTGCTTGTTCGTGTGATGCGGGTTCCTCTAACTGATGTTCATTGCCGTCGTTTTTGCACGCCAAATCAACTTGTTGTTTAAGCTCCATTGCTCGATCTTCTGAGATGTGTAGCGTGATCCTGCTGTCCTGTACCTTAGCGATAAGATCTCTTAGTGCGACTTACTCTATTTAAGCATACTTTGCAGCAAACTGCGTTTCCAAATTGTATCCTTTTTCGCGTGGGGTTTCAAACTTCGTACTATCATAATAGAGACGCACCAATTCATCATTCATTGTGGTATCCCACTTGATGCTCTCCCACGATATTTCTGTTGAGGTGGTTGGCTGCAAATAGCTAACACTGGACAAAGGATCCTCATCAGGAACAGTTGATGTTTCACTGCTTACCGTATGTCGCAAATGTTCTTGCTATCCAGCTGTTTGATTAGTGAGATCTGCCTGACCATCTCGCAGCTCACCATAACCACCGTCCCGCATGCTGTGGCCCCAGCAGTGACTCCAGGGGCAGCGAGACTATCCTTGGAAAGCAAAAAGCATTTCAAAATTTTCAAAAGACTCTTCATTAAAAAGTATGGGTCTTAGTTTTCCTCTTAGTCACTTTCCTCTTTGTTCTCTGTCTGCCTGGCATGGGAAACCCTCTCAGTAGCAATGCTACAGCCAACATAGCCGTCAATATTATGAAAGGAAAGCTTAAGCCTTACCGCGACGACAACGCGAGAACGTTCAATTCATTAAAATTTTTTAATTAAATTTATAATATTATAAATTTATTTAAATTATGATGCTGATGATCATTATTATTATTATTACTATTTTAGTGGAACGTGTGACATTGATTGCAAGATTCATGGATTCCACGCCCTTATCGACTGAAGTGAACCTTCAATCAGCACTAGCGAGTGTATTCTGTTATCTTATTACAAGTATGGATGATGCTAATGTGTACGTTGCGCAACGTGCTACTTTAAATACAGGGACAATTCACGATACAGCTATTAGGGTAAGTAACCTCAAAATTAATTTTCTACTCGTATATGTGGGCGTCCACATGAAAAGGGTTCACATGGTCGATATAGAGTTACTTACAGAGTCATATCGAAGGATAAATTTTCAGCCTTGTAGGCCCAAGATAAACCATGTAGGTTGAGAAACGATTTGTCTGGGTATTTTTGAAATTAGAACTTTAAAAATCCACTTTTCGAGAAAAAATCATCTACAGTTAACGAGTGCCATAAGCACTTTACGATATATAAAATGTGAAAAAGCCGACCATGTTTTGATTCTATTTTTGCTAAATTAAGTCTAAGAGTATTTTTGTAGTATATTATTGTTGTCATTTGAAAATTTTAGAGTGTTTTCCGATCATAATGATTGCCTTTCAGTGGGTATGTTTTCTCCAGAATCTTACGGACAAAATGCGTTATGTATTTGGTGCCTACAATACGCCTTTCTTGCATTACGCAAATGACTATAAAGAAGCATTAGTGAAAATAGCGAGATTAACAGTGGAACAGTTTCAGAAATTGCAATAGGGTGATAATCTCCAGCATGCAGAGGAGCCTTGATCTTCTTAACAGGCTTTATAAGGATCTTCTTCCACTTTTCCGGAAAAAGAGGTCTGTAGCGATGAAAGTAAACATCATTTTCGTTTAGGGATCATACGAGTAACAACTTTTCACACCTGGGTCTAACATAACACCATTTCTCAAAGTCTTATCGAGGGACAGAATCTTCATCGTGTGATGAATAAGCATGACGGTGCATACTCATCCATGGCTGTAACAGCCCCTGAAGCTTGGGTTGGCCGATATCTCTGACTCACTGATGCAGTAACTGCCTGTGAGTGTTAGACGTTTCCCCGCAATCGCAGGGCAGTGACGAAGGATGTGAGTAGCTGTCTCATTATCCTTTCCCCACATACGACAGTTGGGAATTTCCGCAGGCCCTATCTTATTTCTGTGATATCCGAGGCTCTCATGTCCTATAAACATTTCTGTTAGGACTATTATTTCGTTTCTCTCGAGCTTGAGTATTTCCCTTGCTCGGTTAAAGTTGAGCTTTGAGCCCAAAATTATTTTGACCTGTCTGCAACCAGAGACCAAATCCCACTCATTCTTATGTTCCTCAGTCAGTCAACTATTAATTTCTTCAGTGACTGATCTACTGGAAATACCTACAACTGGCTCGGGTCCAGTAAAATTTATTCTTGCTGATAGGTTGGCTAGCCTATCCGATATCTTATTGCCCTTGATACCGCTATGTCTAGGGATCCATAGCAGAGTTACTCGGTTTTCCGTCGCTAACATATTTAGTGCCTAAAAGTATTCCCATATTAATAGCGACGTGGTCGTTGTTCCATTCAAGGCCAATATAGCAGCCCTGCTGTCTGAGCAGATACGGATGTTTCTTTTGTTTTCAAACGCCTTTGCCTTATAGGCGCTGTGGAGTATGGTCATAATCTCAGATTGTAGAACTGTGGCGTAGGACCCCATCTCGATTGTGAAGCCCATTTCATTCCTTCTACGATATACACCGGCTCCTGCATTCTCCTCGTTCCTAGAACCATCTGTAAACCAGTTGTCTCCATTACTGGGCATGTGTGCCTCGCCGTTAACCCATTCCTTCTTCGTGGATAGGCTAACTAGATACTTCTTGTCGAAGAGGTAGCGAGTGACCATTTCGTCCCTGTACATTTTCCAGGGTCGGCCTCCTTGCGATGTCGACTGGGATGTTCACTGCTGTCGACATCCTTCTGTCATTTAGAAAATTTAGTCTCCAGGCCGCCTTTGCAGCCACAACCTTGGTGGTGAAATGAAGGGGCTCCAAACCTATTAGTGCCCCCAGTGCCATCGTGGGTGTCGACTTCGAGGCACCAGTCATACCTCTCAATATCAGTACCCTGATCCTTTCCAGTCGAGACTTTACAGTAGACAGCTCGACCCTGCTCCACCAGACCACCGCCGCATAGGTTAGCCTGGGTCGCAAGATCGCTGTGTAGATCCACAAGAGTGTCTCTAGCTTCAAGCCCCACCTTTTCCCTATGGCTCTTCTACAGAGCCATAGAGTTGCTACTAACTTCTTACACTTGTTTTCGAGGTGCTCGTTCCATAACAGCTTCTTATCCAGAATTACTCCTAGATATTTAGCTCGTTCTTTGATTTCCAGTTGTTGTCCTCCATGTTTCAGTGTACTCGTGGTTCCCCACTTATACCTTCTGGTGAAAACAACCGCGTCTGTCTTACTCGGATTGAAAGATTGTCCAGTTTTCTTACAGCATGAATCCACTATCATCAGTGCTTGCTGCATTACTCCGAAGAGCGCATCCAGATGCTGGCCACGTGCGATAACTAGTATATCGTCCGCATAGCCTATGACGTGGTGACCCCGACTCGAGAGTAGATGAAGCAGTTCATCCAATACTAGGTACCGCGGCATGGGCGATAAAACTCCTCCCTGCGGACATCTCGAGTCAATGGTTTCACAGATTCCTGTTGGCCAACATGTGGCACGTCCATTCCACGATTGCAGCAGGCTCATCATGTGTGATCATGGCCGCCCTGGTCACCTCTTCAGAGGTATTGTTGCAGGCCCCTTGGTTGTCCATAAAGGTTTCAATCGTGAGGCCTTTTTCCTTCAGTTGTCCTTCAATTAGGTTTACTGCTCAGCTTAGGGCCATCTCCGTCGAGTGACCTGCCCGATAGGCGAGTTGCTCTTCATTAACAGAAAGGTAGCCAGCAAATTGATACCAATCCACTGGCTGCAATCTAGTCGGAAGGGCATTCTCATCCATATTACGAGTATCACCATATGACTCTATAACTTGAGAAGAGATGAAAAGTTTTCAAACATAGTCAATCCCGATGAGTTCTACGACACCTAAAATCGGGTCCAAAAGTATAGGCCCCTCACTTTTTTTGATTGCAACTTGCACAAAAAAATCTCTGAAATATCTAATAAAAAGCATCTGAAGACAAGATGTAAGGCATCTTCAAGACTTTCAGACGACTCTGCTTCGTTCAACCACATCTGTTTCGGCCATTTGGAATTACTGTTCTCATAGAAAGGGTACTTTTTTGCTGCCCCTTGTACCGCTGTGCGGCTTCCTATTTTCATTCGTTCGTAAGATGAAGTTTTTGTAAATAAATCACCGTAAAAAGTAAACTATTGCATATTTCAGCATTTAGAAGAATGCATTACATTCAGAAATGTTCGAAGAATCGCGAGTCAAATAATGCTTTTATATATACAAAGATCCATGTTCCCGACTATTCAAATCAAAATTGAAATCACCCATAACCTATAAACAATAGACAGTAGCAGCGGTGACATTGCTTGACAACAGATTTCCATTATAATGAATTCAGGTTCATTAAAAACACCATTTGATGTCTCCAATGATTGAAGTTCAAACCAATCATCACATACAACGCAACACCCCCACCTCTCTTGCCATCTCTGTCCCTACACACAGACGTATAACCATCAAGAAAATCAATATTATCACTAATAACTTCAGTAAGCCATGTTTCACTTATCGCTATGACATGATATGCATTATGATTTAAGTAAAAACATAGTAGGTTAATATGCAATTTCAATGAATTAATATTAATTTGAAAAATTTTTAGCAGCGAGTTATGAGAGACAGATTAGAGTCCGAGACGCCACTAAAAGGCAGGGATTCATGCAGCTCCGGGGTCAGTCATTCATTCATTAGATCTAGATCTCTCTCGCATCCAATCCTGATTACTGGATCCTTATCTTTTCGCCTAACAAGGATCACACCATTCATCTGCCATACATACTTGTAGGATAGTTTTCTATAGTTAGACGAAGTAAGTTGTATGTGGTTGCAGAGAGGTATCCATTGGCATAAAGACGATATCTTCCTAGATCTATAAGTACTTCTCTAGCAAACAGTCAAACTTCTCAAGCAATCCAGCTATAAACGCTTATCCAGTAGTCTGATCATCCTGCATTCTTTTAAGTTAATTTCTTAAAACTTCATTTTCCGTGGTAAGTACCGAGACTTGAAAATTCAGCTCAACATACTGAGTCGAAACAGCTTCAAGCTTGGCATTATTTTCAACAAGTTTGAGCTGCATCTCATGAAGACAATTCTCTTTTTCTATGATTTAATTGATGTCTGTACATATTGCATTATTGTCCTTTTCTAAAGATAGAACACTAAATTTGCAGTCATTAATTGCAGACAAGAGCTGACCAAAATGACTGTTTAAAAACATACTACTTTCCGACAAGGTGCTATTGTTATTATCCGAATCCATTTCAGGACGTGGGCTGCATAGCGAGGTGTAGCTGCTCTGGGGAACTAGCGGAGGCTAGTCTGTAGTTTCATGCTTCCAAGCTATGATGTGATCACCGTGTCAAGGGCTAAATGGCACCAGGGTTCACAAATCCTTGAAAAAACTGAAGTGCGCCTCTGCGTCGAGAAGGACACGTGAGAGTCACAAACAAGGCGACTTAACGGAGACTTTGTGATGCAAGCTCATATCTCATAGTATGTAGACATACCGTCCGCAAGAGTGGCTCTGCAGGGCGTATTCTTTATTTCCCTAGCTATTCGTGGGACCAAAATGGGAGACACAAAAAAAAGCAAATAAAAATAACGAGACTTCCCACCCGGGCCACAAGTCTAAACCTCCGCCAAAGGGGGACGGTTCCTCAGGGGCGCCACCCTACGAGGAGCGGTGAAGATATCTTAACACCGATGTCAAGAACCAAGTTGCGGCACACAGTGGTCCGGATCGTCAAAAAGGTGGACAAAAGTCAAAAAATGAGTTTTATTTTTTTCATGAAATATCGATGCCAATCCATTAATGAGTATTTGAAGCACATGGGAGTGGAAAAATGATTTTAAAATATTATTAATTTAACCAATTTTTCAGGTTTCAAAGTTCTACAAATTGGAGAAATCGCTCTCAACGCCTAATGTATACCCATATATGTCTCATCTGTAGGAGATGCTGTATCAACACCAGTAAAAAATATATTAAAAATGGTTATATAGAATTGTAGTGTATTATCTCTTTTAAGTGATTGATGTGTTAAAAATTTCATATTCATCAATATTATTATATTTTTTTATTTATTTTTTTTCGGGTAAAACTATTTGTCATTTAATCAGCTTTCGATTGAAAAACATTAAGAAGCTGGACTTGGCCGCGAAATGTGGAAACACTAAGTTGTTGCGAAAGAATTAATGAATTGATTTCCATGAAAGATTTTTGCGTCAATTTGCGACTTTTTAAATAGGACGCTAATTACGAAGGCCACAGAGGCAGGAATTTGCGCAAGTTGAGGCGCAAGTTTGCCTATTATAACAATTTTATGAAATAGTTATTTTAATTTACACAGTTTTCAGTATTTTGCTATTTAGATATTTAATATTCTACTAAGTTAATGCTTTTTGTTGCAAATTAATTCATTTCAAACAATTTTGAAATATAATTTGTAAAGTATAATGAAAAATGGTCTCACATGGTACCTTTAAAATGATTCAACAATGGTACTACAACCACGGACTAGGTTTTCCTAATAGAAGTGAAAAATATTCGTGTTGGTGGTCATTCCTATAATGGACCTGTTACCTGGGTATTGTGGAAGGTGCCTAAGGATGACTGAGGATTTTTTCTTAAATTCTAATTAACGATTTTCAAACGAAATTGAAAATAACACTAGACAAAAAAATGTTGTTTATCATCAATCCATGAAATATTTCGATTTGTTTTTTCAGTGTATTATGAACTTGAGGGCGAAATTTTTGTTGTGATTTTCCGAAATACCAGTTAAAAATGAAAAATAAACATTTTTGGGCTGTGTGTTAAAAATTGTATCAAACAATTCGGAAATGTTAAAGGTTCCTAATTTAAAATTTCCATATATATTTCCTTACGTTTTTACAAGTTCACAATTTGATTTTTACATTTTGTATGTGATAGTGAACATTTAATCTTCAATATCTCCGAATATATTGATCCTGTGAAAAAGGAAAGTGTAGTTTCAGAACGAGCGCTTCAAAATACAGAAATAAATATCATAAAAATCAAATTAACATGAATTTTGTAAAAATTTTTTGAACATAGTGTAAATGATTTGTATGTATGTTCAACCGACGAAAATGCGTACAATTTAAAAAATTTTAATTTTAATATCTACCCAGTGGGCACAAAAACATTAACCTCCTGAGAACGTTCCAAAGACGTTCCTAGGACGTTTGTGTCAGTCCAAATTGTGTCCTAAATACGTCCCATTTTCCAATGACGGTCTTTAGAACAAGGGACGTCTTTAGGACATCAATTGGACTGACACAAACGTCCTAGGAACGCCTTTAGAACGTTCTCAGGACGTTAATATTTTTGTTCTCACTGGGTATGCAATGTTTAAAGAGTATATTCAAATAAATAGTTGTGTATCGTCTATTTGCTTAAATAATTATTATTTCATCAGTACTGACTCACATTTCACTCGATACAACTGAATAAGAGGTTCGAAATCAGGAATTCGAAAAACTATTTTAAAACAAATTGCAATCTCTTATAGAATTTTTTTCAATTTCACAAACGTATTACATTTGCCATTATAAATTTTGATATTTTTATGACATATTTAAAACCAGCAACCTACGCAATGTTTCTTAAATGGACTTCATAAAATTGTAGTCATATTCAGAACGTGATAGCTGCCATATTGGGACCGCCATTTTTAATTTTGAAATTTTACAAACAGATTTGGAATTAGGGACCCAAAAAGTATTTACAAAATAAATTTCATGTCAATCGGATAATATTTCGACTTTTGTCCACCTTTTCGACGATCCACACCACTGTGCGGCGGTGGGAGAACTATTGGCTGAGATCTCTGTAAGGAGGCAAAACCGTAGCGATGCCCAGAAATTGGGAGCCTAAAAAACGCGACATTCAAGCAGCAACCGAGGCTCCTCGCAAGGGGAATTGCGTGTCGCAGCATCACCTGGAGCATCTCCTTATGCTCGTTCTACGGGCAAGAGAAGAAAGGACTTCAAAGGCATTCCCCCGAACAGGGAATCGAAACGACAGAGGGCTCTGGAAACACAGGGATTCACTTTTGCACGGGAGCTGAACAGGCTGAGGGGGCAACAGGTCGGAGGCATCGTAGTACAGGCCGTCGGCATCTGGTAGTAGGACTGGCTAGTGGAGAGAACACGGGTAATTAGGCTCAAGTAGTGACTAAACCTGGAGATCAAGGGGTCTCAGTGTATCCCAAGATAGCGCAGAGCGACCGTATTGATTCCTGGCACCCCCGAAAATCCGAGGTCATTCTGGGGCATCTAAGCTTCCAGAACACTACTCTACGAACTGATTCTTGAAAGGTATACTCCCATGTATAGGGAAAATTAGCCTTTTATTCAGGGAAAAGATTAGTGGTGCAGAAGGGTGTGGCTTCTTATAAGGGGCCACGGAAAGAAATACCAAGAGCGTGCATAGCCATCAAGTGTATGGATGCGATTTCGGTTCCTAAGCTCTGCTCCAGGGACTCCACTTCTATTAAAGTGAGACTCAGGGGCAGAAGACAGAAGGGGTATATCACTTCGGCTTATTTCTTTGGCGATGTTGAGGGGCACTTACCTCCTGGAAAGGGGAAGGCTCTAAATCAACACTGCCAGGAGAAAATCATTCCTCTACTGTTGGGCTGTCATGCGGAATCCCGCCATACAGTGAGGGGGAGCACAAACATCAACGGCAGAGATCCGAGAAAAGAGCAGAATGGAGGAACACCCACCTAGAGACACTCCTTAAAAAGATTAGAGCGTTGTACAACAGGGCAAACACAACTAAATTGTCTTGAAACTTCAACACCTATAAAACGGCTCAATATGAATACAATATAGACATAAGACTTTACAAACAAGAAGATCGGAGGGGCTTCTGCAAGGATTCTAAGAACATTCCGGATGCAGCGAGTCTCGACAAGATCCTGGCGAAAAATTGAAAGACTTGCTTCAGGCTTATAAAGCTGGATGATGGCGACATTGCCAAAGACGAAGAAACAACGCTTAATCACCTGATGGAAGTCCACTTCCCAGGTTTTGAACGAAAACAAATCGACCCAGAGGTGGAAGGCTGAAGCTAAAAGAGAGAGGAGACAGACTGTGATTTCGCCGCCAAGGTCGTTGATAGTTCCTTTATATCACCGGTTGTGGATGATGTCTATCCAATGCTCTTACAAAAGGGCATGAATTTCGACGTCCCTCCATTCACGATACTATTGACTAATTAACTGTTTATTTTTCAGAGCAATAATCACCCTTAAACATGTACCATCGCCATGGAAGAATTGCAGATCATCCTTCATTGACAAAGCTGGGAACGAAGGCTACACTGCTGCTAAAGCTTTCCGACCGATCAGTTTAGCGTCCTTCATCTTGAATATGCTAGACACTGGTAGAGAGATGTATGAGGGATAAGGTGCTTTTATCCTCCCTGCTGTATAGAAGGCTTTGTAGAAACTGCGCTCCATGCTACCGTCGCAAAATTGTAGCAGCAGCTGAAATAGAGAGGGTATGATGTTGGCACCTTTTTGGACATAGAGGATACTTCAAGGTGAGGCGTGCCAGACCAGCTAGTAAGCTAGACAGTTAGCATGCTACGCCGTATGCGACTCGAAGCTAGAGGGGGCGAAGGCCTATTCAGGGAAATAGCTTCGCAGTAATGCTCGGAGAAGGTGACTTGTGGTGAGAGGCTGATGATCTCAGAAATAGTTAAATACCTAGTAGTAATCTTACATAGTAAATAAGACATCTATACGTGGCCGTAATCTGGTGGCCACGGAAGAAACTAAACGATACAGGACAGGCTGCAATGCTTACAAACGCTAGCGTTTAGAGCGTGACGGGAGCAATGAGGATTACGCCCACAGCGACGATAGGAGACATGCTTTGTGAAGAGCTCCTACGCGTTGTGATAACCGCCGGGGCGGCTCACGCGATGGGCCGCTCGGCAAGAGCAATAAGATAGACTTAGGGGACTAAACACACTAGGCTCCCACGTGACATCAGCATAGTGCCAATTCTAGAAATGAAGGAAGGCAGAAAAACAAAACGCTTTAACCTTACCAAGGCTCTTTCAAAGGAAAATCTGGTACACTGACGGCTCCAAAGGAGAGGAGGTGACAGGAGGAGGAATTAATGAAAGCACAGGATGGATGTAAATAGGTATTCTACTGTGGCGACATAAAAGAAAACGCTGCTGGTAGGCAGATTACAATCTGCTCGGACAGCCATGCGACATAACCTTCAGTTGGAACACCAGACATAACATCAGAGCTGGTTTGGGAATGCTAAAAGGCAGCTGGCGAAAAGTGGCGCAGCATGTAAATACATT
>CAKNWT010150697.1:16070-26847 GCA_932066315.1 Andricus coriarius
CATGTAAATACATTGGATGGAACCAGCAGTGGGACTAGAGACTTGCTGTATTGGGATAGCCGTAAAAAGCTATATCCGGAGGAAGCACCAGGAATACTGAGAAAGAAACCAGGGTTGGCGACAGGCGAAAGCCATACTGGGCTATGCGTACAGGATGTCACAGCCAGGAAATATTGTGATTACCCAAGAAAAACCTAAGGACAGTGGTTCGGATGTTCGCATAGCACAAAAACTTGAACTACCACATGCACGAAATGGGGTTTAATCCCACGGCAGAGTTCAGAAAATCCAAAAAATATCATGAAAATTTCCTGCATGTCTTATGCCGGTGCCCAGATTCAGCTAGGCTCAGGCAGTAAGCGCTTGAAACCTACTTCATGGAACCTGCGGAAATTATCACGCAATTAGTGGTTCGCATATTGGGCTTCACCCAGAGGTCTGAAATCACATATTGAACGCGAATATCAGATAGGGATGTGGCACAATAGGCTTTATAGATTGAGCGCCATTGAGGAACATTGCTAGATTTTTTTTTTTTTCGTGTGGTACGTTTTCTCAACTTTGAGCAGTGATCAAAAATCCAATTTTTAATTTTATAGAAGAGTGGGAATTTACTTTCCAGCCACTGAAGTGCTGAATCGATACAAGTTTAATTAAGAAATATTGTAATGTTTTTAGTTCGATGCGACTGCGCATGCGCGTATGGCCCTATGCGCAAATTTATAGCAACTCCTATATGACATGATTAAAGACCAAAAATTAAAAAATGAGACTATCAAATAATTCTTTCATCAGGATGTGCATTACAATTTTAATGATTTCTCGAACTAATATACTCAGTACATTTTATGGGTTCGGCCCTCATGGCATGATATCCTTTAAATGTCATGTGGAGAATAAGGAGATGAGGATTCAGTAACTTGAAATTTGTGTAAACTGACAATTTTAAGTATCAACTTTTTTTTCACTTTTGTTCAAGCAGGCCATGCTCTTGTGTCCATATAGAATTTGTTAGCCTATAATAATGATTTCAGTTGTTTTTAACTTATAATTAGTTACTTATGCAATCATTTGTAAAAAGATATCAGATTTTCATCAAACCCATTCTTAGAGGGTTTTTGGAGTGACAAATTCCAAATATTGCATTAAAAAATGAGAAGTCAAAATGGCGAACCAAAAGTGTAAAAAAATTCCCAATACCTATAAAACTTATTATATAGGGGTTTTTCTGAGTCTAACATTCGAAACCAGATTTTAAAAAGTCTTTGAAATGTTTGCCCATTCACTGAGTCCCCCAAGATTGCATCAGCCTGCAATTTATTTTCTCGGAAACATTTTTTGCGAGAGCAGATAATAGGGATTATACAAAGAGTTGGGTACAGGTATGGTGATTTATGGAAGGAGAGCTTGGTGTAGAAATTCAACACGCTGTTTTTGGCATGGTTGCAAACGATGCAATAACACGGGTAGAGATAAAATAGTCGGGGAATCTGGGGAAAGCGTGAATGATGGTTATGAACGTACGCGCGCTCTAACCTCTAAAATTAAAAAATACGGTTACGAAGTCACTGAAATGTGGAAATGCGATTTTAAACGTTTGAAAAAAGAGGACAAAGATCTTACTCAATTTTTCTAACATCATCCCGTTCTAAAACTAGACAAGAATTTAAACCCTCGTGATGATTTTTACGGAGGTCGTACGGGAAACACTAAATCTTACTACGAGGTGAATGACGGAGAGATAATTGGATATAAAGATGTTTGCTCTTTGTATCATTTTATCTCGAAGATAGGTATATTTCCTATAGGGCATCCGACATTGTACATTGGTTCTGATGAGTGTAAATCATTTACAGGCCCAAATTACGATCTTAGCAAAGTCGAGGGTTTAGTGCGTTGTACAGTTTTGCCACCTCGAAATCTCTATCACCCACTTCTCCCTGTTCGCATGCATGGTGAATTTATGTGTTCCCTCTGTCGTACTCCTTTCAATACTCCAAGTCTTCTTCATTCTTTTGAATTCTCATAATTCTCTTGTTTATCTGAGTTCTTCTAAATTCTTCGAATTCTAATGACCACTATGAATTCTCCATGATTTTTTAAATTTCTATACACCTCTTGAATTCCTCTGAATTCTTGAGATACCACTTAATTCTTCTAATTTGGTAAATTGTTTGGAAATCGTTTGAATACAACTTGAATTATAATTATTTCTGTGTATTCCTCTAAAACAATTCTTTGTAAATTCTCTGCAATTCTTTAAACCTCTCAATTCGGAAGAACGTCAAAAATGCTATTGGTAATTCCAGTGAGGCCTGCTTCATACCTAAATGTATGCTTAGTCATTTAAATTAGTAATTTAATCATATCTCATGGGTACACACGTATATACCAAATATTACCAAATATTTGTTTAGGCTATTTTTAACTACAAGCACACCCTTTATGAAGAAATGTTGACAACGCTCTCACCAATGGGATTTAGTTTACTCTTATTTGTTTTCACTAGTTAACGAACGTACTTAAGAGCGTCGTCAAACTTAGTAAGCCAGGATTTGTTTCACAAAGAAAGTCCAACCAAAAAATCATCTTCGAAATTTTTGATAAATGCGTGAACCAATGGTGATCGAGCCAGTCCTAATTATATGATTAAACATACCACCGATGAAGAAATATTGAAGACGCTCTTACCAATAGGATTCCATTTACTTTAATTAGTTTTCATATAATTATCGAAATTAATTAAGAGCGATGTCAAACTAGTGGAAAAGGATATATTTTGCAGAAGAAAATTCTATTCATAAAAAATATCTTCAAATTTGTTTATACATGCGTATCCAGTTAGATACAATTGGATGACTAATTTCAATGACTAACCAACTCATTAGGACTGGACCGGGCATAAATGATGCACGCATGTATGAAGCATTTCCAAACTATTTTTATTGGTTGGAATTGTCTTATATGTAAAAGTTCCTAGTCGACTAAGTTTGATGAATTTCTCAATTAAGATAATTTATTAGTGAAAACTAATTATCTTAAATGAAATCTATCGGTAAGAGTATCGTCAACATTTCTTTGCATGGGATTTGTTCGTATTTAAAAATGCACCAGCAAAAAAATGATTTAATCATTATTGGTAAATGCTTGTGTACCAGTGCGATACAAATACATTATTAATGCCAATGACTAATCCGCTCATTGGAACTGGATCGAGGCTCATTGTGATTACCACTCGTAAGTCTGACGTTCTTCTGAATTAACATGTTCAAGGATTAGCAGAGAATTAAATTTTGTTAGAGGAATTCAGATAATTAAAAATAATTCAAGTTGCATTCAAACGTTTTCCAAACAATTAAAAAATTAAATGAATTGAGTGTTTCTCAAAAGTTCAATAAATTCAAAGGAGTTCAAAAATTTCAGAAAAATTCAAAGAATCATGGAGAATTTATATATCAAAGAATTTATAAGAATTCAAATAAGCAAGAGAATTAAGAAAATTTTAAAGAATGGAGAAGTTTTGGAGTATTCGAAGGAGTTCACTCGAGTTCAAAGAATTGTAGTTATTGAAAAAATATGTACAGCCTGGATATTTCAAGAGAAATAAAAAATCTTTAAAAGCATTCAAAATATTGCGGGCAAATTCTCAGAAATCGACAGAATCCTGCAGAATTCGATAAAAGAATTGTGCAAAATGCTACAGTATACAAAAAAACGTGTGCAGCTTAGTTCAGTAGTAGGTATCCCGTCGACCAAAGTTGATGAAATTGGAAATAGTTGCAAATAATTTAATTTTTCCGACAGAATTACAAGAATTCAAAATAAGTCAAGTTTCATCCTGATTATTTTAAAAGAATAAAAATCTTTCAAATTTTGCCAATTATATGATATATTGACTATACTCCGACCAAACGGACCCTTTTTCCTCATAACGAAACATATTTCTAGGCACTGTCCAATATTGCAGGGCCCAGGTCATTTTTCTTTCACTCACCTATGCTACTTTGAAGAATTGCATATCTCATATAAGTTATCTACATTGCTTTTTGTAATTCCCTAACACCTCAGCAGTCTTGATTGTTGACACTTTCATTTCAGATGGAATCTTCCATTAATTGTATAATTTACTTACCCAGTCTTTATGATAGACGGCCCTTTATTTACATACTGAGCAATTGCGGAGATAGTGTCAATTTAATTCTGATGCAATAATAAAGAAATTTTTTCTATTTACAGTCACTAATCTTCTGCCTTGAGACACAATTTGACTCTGTAATAGTCGACAGACCAATGATATTACAGTCAGTTTATCAATTGCACAACAGCTTAAGTGACAGAAGGATTCTTACGTGGGAATTTTTTCTTAATCGATTTGACGCTTTATTCCTGGAAGCACAGATCAGTCTTGAGCGATCGGGAGATTTAACATGTATTCGTGGTAAGTCGTAGTATTATAATAAAACAACAAGCAAATTATAATTTTTTGGATTTCAACCTAACCGCGCAAGAAATAATTATTAATACACATCGCTTACACGTGTCGTATAAAATATTTTTTATCAGGCGACTTCCTTCGTCTAAAATATCGTATACCCAGAGCTGGATGAGTCGGGTGAAGGCTGACGTTGCTGCAGTAGGGTATTTGAAAATTTAAACACCTAGTCGAGAATTGGCACGCCTAAGGCCAAGTTTCGTGAAGATACATGAGATAAAGATGAACAATAATTCTCTTAGCCGAATCGCTAAATATCTAGAGGACTTACAAGCCCCTTGAATTTTCTCGGGTACACTGGAAACTTCCAAATGCAAATCTCTACCTTTTTTCATGGTTGTATATAATTGAAATAAAATTAAATAACACCTGTGTACATTATTGCACGTCATAATTTATAACAATGAAGTATATAATGTGCACTGAGGTTGGCCAGAAAAGATCATTTTTGAGTAATCATAACGTGAAAGTGCTTAAAGTTCACAATCTTTAATATAAAATTAAAACTTATTTTCTAGATTCTTATCAGACAATATCTTAAGGTCGTAAAATGAAGTTAAAGTTCATACAATTTAGCAAATTCAACCCATTATTCCAATTTACTAAACGCATATTAATACCATATATATTAATCTGTTAATATATTTATTAACAAAAGCAGAAAATATCCTGAAATCATTTCTCTTGGTTAGACTTGTTCCAAAAAAATGTATTTAGTGACCCTACAGAAGATGCGCCGAGGACATGAATTTAGTCATTTTTTGCTCAAAACTCAGTAAAATTAAGAAAGTCGATAAATATAGCATCAGAAACACTAGTAAATAATCTTCTAATGTGCAAGTCCTCGTTCATTTAGTTAATTTCAATATCAAACTACTTACACTACCATGACTGTTAATCCATTATATTATCCAGTTTTGTAGTGGGCTTTACTTTGATTTTTTTTTAAAACAGCCATATCTTTTACAGAAATTCGAATGTCCACGTATCGTCTTGCCTCCCGCACACCTCAGATCAAACTTCTTTTACTACCTTTAACATTCGCTCTACAGCTTATGCTTGATATGAAAATGTTGAGATGTGAGACAAAACCAGTTTTGCATCTTTGAGAAGTCACAGCTTGAAAATCAGTTTCTAAATCTTTTGGCTAATCGTTTCATTAAATTACTCAACAAATCCGTGGCCTAGTAAGTTAAAACTCCTTCAGGTGATCCGAATAATAATCACAGAAAAAACAGAAGTGCATTTTCGTCGCGCGTAATTTTCAAGCAGTGTGGTGCCCAGCTAATTAAGGATACATGTGATATGGAACTTTATTCAGCAAACTCCAAGACCGTATTGGAAATGAAATCACCCACCGTACCAAAAGGGACGCTGCGGTGTCATATAAAAATGGCCGCGTAAGCCATATGGATAATATGGAGTAGTAGCATTAATTTAATGAAAAAGTATGTTTAAGTTAAGAAAATGGTATTTTTGGACTTAGGTAGTTTGTGTAGTTACGCATCAGGTACACCTGCATCCAGAAATATTGTCGAAGGCCAAAATACTCTTGATTGTAATGTGCGGAGCTACCATAAAAACTCTCGAAAAAGTTGAAATATATTTATTGTGCCTCAAAAGCAGTGCTTTAACTTGAGAACTTCACGAAATAACAGGAAGGTTAATAATTAATAGTGGCATATTTTTATTTATTTTTCCTATTTGAACATTAAAAGGCCTAGGTATAGCATCTCGCTTGAGCGATCGTTTCTTTTCGTCTAGCCCTGCGAAACAGTAAAAACATTAGTTCACAACGGTTACATTTTCTTTAAATAATAACATTAAATATTATTTATTCACTTAATATTTAGTATAACAACCTGGAAACCAGTAATCTTCTTTAATGAAATGCAAGAAGCAGACAAGTCAATTCTTGACTTTATAATCTTTCACATTTAAATTTCTCAAGCACTCACTGCGTTTATCTACAACTTCAATTTTTCCAAATAACTTTCGCCTTTTTATTTTAACACTTCTAAGCTTTGGCACTATATGAAAACTTAAATTGAGGTTTTTATTCTCTTTGGAGTCACAACCACTGAAGCGACAACCTCTGAAACTTGTTGATTTTCTATATTGTTGTGTAAGTCCTATTATTGGAGCAAATAATTAAGAGCTAGAAAGTATTTTTCTCATCAGAGCTACTTATGACAGCACTTATTTATTCTTTTGGACGATCATTACAGCTAAATGCTCTGTTTTTGCTCGTTTTCGTGATGTTTTACGTGCATTTCATATGTCATCGACGGCCATATTGGTTAGTTCGTGTAAGGGCCGACAGTGCCGCATAGCATCTTTAAATCCCCAATAAGGGGCAGAATACGTAAAGTGTTCCCACCTAAAATTATTGTTTTCTTTTTAACGGGTTGAAACTTGTCTTAATTATAGTCGTAGTTGACTTATACTAATTCACCAAATCATACTTCTGTTTATAAACCGGTTGTCAATATACAGGGGCCTGAAGTTTTCACTTTTTCAGGTGCTTTTTCCCCTTCACGTTACTGTAACTTCCTTAAGGATTATCCGATTGGACTTTTATCAGAGCGTTTTAGAAAGCTCTTTCCATGCACTATAAGAATATCATAACAAATCATTTTTCATCATGATTTTTTTTTTGTAAATCAAAATTAAAATTGATTGTTTGAAAAAACCCTACTTTTAAATTTTTTTCTTTTTTAAAAAATACCTCTTTTGCACTCTTTAAATACATGCAGGAGAAAAATTAGACTGGAAATATTTTCGTAGTCAAATTCAGATTTTTACGCTCGAGGTGACCACATTCAACTTACGCCGGGGAACACATACTGTTAGGTCTAACTTGCTCTAAGCTTAAATTTAACTATCTTGAGATGATTTTTTGTTTTTACCAGTATGTCTACTACATAATCATTATGTGGTACACTCAAGCGTATAAGTCTCAGTTAAGTAAATTAATTGATTTATTTAATTAATTTAGAAAATATTAGAATATTTATTATTTTTCAGATTTTTTAAGATCGTGTCGACTGAAAAATCCCGAAAAGTACAATTTCCGACACTGTAAAATTACCGAATTCGAACATTCCCAAATAATAAAATTCCTGACAGAAAATTATTGCTTCAATTTAAAATAACAATAATTAAAAAAATGTTTTTCTGGATGAACGATTTTGTTTAAAAATGTGCATAGTATTTAAAATACTTACGAAAACAAATCTCAAAAAACGAATTTTTAATTTAAAACAAAATTAAAAAGAAACTTAGAGATAAATTAGTGATGAGTTGAATCCTGTAATGTTTTTTGCACTTGTGTTTAAATTTATTTTTTTATACAATTTTTATACACTTACTATTATTTGTAATTCAAACAATAATGTTAGAAAACTATTAACATTGAAAAAAACTTGTCTTTGATAAAATTATTTGATTATTCTACTTTCAATAAATAAATAATATCTATTGAAGAACTATTTGTTTAATTGTTTGATTCGTTTATTTTCCAGTTCGGCTATTTTATAATTTGACCATTTTCTGTCGGGAATTTCCCAACTAGGGATTTTTAAATTTCGGCAATTAATTTATTATCAAAAATAAATTTAACATCTATGCTGGTAATTAAAAAATACATATTATCTTTTATTTAATATACTTTTTTGAAAGCTTTAAAATGAATTCGACTGAGTTTCCATTTGATATTTAACTTTTATAAAATTTGAATTACAATTTCTCGATAAATAAATGTTAAATGTTTCAAAATGTACTTGTAATAAAAGCTGCATATACATTTTAATGAATATAACAAATTTTAAATGCCTAAATTAGTGAAAATAATTTTTTTTTAAATTACATTAAATAACATGACAATTTTTATAATAAATTTAAATAAGGTTTTTCGGGATTTAATCGTGTGCAAGACTACGAATCTTGTCGGCCCACCAGAGCATCCCACCGTGGGGACTGGTCAAATTTGATTGACCAATCAAGTCTTTTTTTAAAAACCCGGGAGGGCGGGAGGCCAATCAGGATTGGTATTATATCCATTGTCCCTACAAATAAAATGCTATGTCCTGTTTCGATATGATGCTCAGCTAGTGCTGATTGTGAGAAATGCTTTAGCCTGAATTTACTCTCATGTTCCTTTACATGTTGGCTCACGGCTCTCCCAGTTTCTCGAATATAGACTTTGCCACAAGAAGAAGGGATTTTATATACTCCCGGATCACTGAAAGGTGCCTTTTCATCTTTAGGGTTGTTAAGAAGTTGTCCTATTTTCGCAGGTGGTTTAAATACGGTTTGGAATTTGTGCTTGTTGAGAATTCTTCCTATTTGATCTGTGATGCCTTGAATCTAGGGTAAGATGGTGGTCGTTTTCCTCTCACTTTCTTTAGAAGGTTGTGTTGACTTGTTTTTTTGAGTGTATTTTTTTATTGCTCTATCAATTTGTTTGTTTGTGTAATCATTTTGTATTAGGATTTTTTCAACCTTTATTAATTCCTTTTGTAAGTTATCTTTATCTGTTACGGATACAGCTCTGTATACAAGAAAGTTAATGACCGATTGCTTTTAAAATGGGTGGTGGTGGCAGCAGGCATGTAGGTATCTGTTTGTATGGGTGGATTCTCTGTAAACTTCATGTCCTAATGTGTTATCAGATCTTTTGTAAACTAGTACGTCCAAGAAATTCAATTTTACGTTTTTTTTTTATTTTCATGGTAAACTGGATATTAGGGTGTAATCGATTGATGAAATCGAAAAATTTGTGTAGTTCATCTAGTCCATGTCTCCAGATCACAAAAGTGTCGTCAACGTAACGGCACCAAAGTTCCGGTTTAAGCTTGCATTGGTAGAAGATTTTAGTTTTTAGATTTTCCATAAAGATGTTGGCTATTACAGGTGAGATTGGAGATCCCATTGCAGTTCCTGAGTTTTGTCCGTAGAGTTGGTTATTGAAAGAGAATTAAGTATTATTGAGACAGTGTTCTATCAAAGGTATGCGATTGGAGGGGAAGCTTGCAAAGGATTTAATAATATCGATTGTATCAGAGATTGGTACTTTTGTAAAGAGAGATACCACGTCGAAACTCACTAGGATGTCTTGGGGTTGAATGTGAATCTGTTTTATGTTTCTGATCAAGTCAAAAGAGATGCTGTTTTTTCTTGTGTTGTCAAGTGTGTGGATGGAAGATGGACTTTACGTAAGACGTTGGCCGTCCTGCGCCGTATGTCATTCGTTTTTTCGGGTGGAAGGGTATATATTGTGGATTCCAAATTACTGATGATTTCTTCTTTCGGGATTTTGGCGCCGTTTTGTGAACATTGCAGTTCAATTCTTCACGGCTAACCTAAAAATGAAATTTCAGGTGATGTTTTTCTTATACAGGGTGCCCCAGACTCAAGTGTCCGGATTTATATGTCTGTATAAACATACAAAAATAAATCGAAAATTCCGTTTCCAAAAATCAGTTGAAGTTTTAGTTTCTGAGTTATAAAATGTTTAAGCTGGACCAATTAGGAGCGCCTTTTTAACAGTCATGCATGCCTGAGCGTCAGCCCAACGCTGCGGTAGTGACTGCCATTTCTCTTGCAGCAATCCTCATCTTGACGCTCGCTTCAATGTAAAAAAAAACCGCGCGCTCGGACGGGGTGAGAGGCGGGCGGCACTGCATTAGCATTTCGAGTGAAAAAGAAAACAGATTCTCACGACACAGACAGAAAGGCAAAGTTTGATTACTAAAAGTAAGGGAGGATACAACCCTTGCAGGAATATTAAGACTAAATTGATAAACAAGGGATACTAACTAAGCATTAGTACTGCTGCACTTAGAAGAATCCTGCAAGTCAAAAATTACGATAGAAGACTTTGCAAAAAATATTTCTAGACAGTCAAGCGTGTAAGGGCTGGTTTTGTTACAACAAGAAAAAATAACGATCAAAATAAAATTACGCTGAAAAAATTGTTAGGGATCATAATTTTAAGTTCAACTGTCATACTCCAGGAAATAAAATGATTCCGGAGAAGAATAAGAACATATAGAAACCATCCTCTCAAGATCACTCACCTAAATTTGCCTTGAGGAGTATAAGATATTGTTTTCTCTATCAAATACTCAGAGAGATTAAAGATTTTTTGCAATAATCAAGTTCTTGGAGCCATATCATTTTGTTGTCAACTTGTTACCAACCATCTCTTGCAAATACACTAATTACAATTTACTTCGAAAAATGACAGAATTTATTTTCAACCCGACTAAGAAAATCAAATTG
>CAKNWT010150702.1:2177-14922 GCA_932066315.1 Andricus coriarius
TTTTTTTCTTTATTGACTGGGAAATCCGTTTTGTTTGAAAATTGTAGTATTTGATTGAAAATTTGTATTTTTGATTTTAAAATTCATCTGCTTTGGTTCAGAATTCCACTATTTTGTTGAAAATTCGTAAATAATAGACATTTAAGCTATAGTTTAGTTTCTTCACTGGCGGACCGAATGAACGGAACGGATACGCTACAGTGTATCCTTAAAGTATCCACATCGCATCCTTTCCGTATCATGGAAGAAAAACTCATTAAAAAAGGAACATGGCCATTTAACTTGTTAAAATTCGGATTCTACGTGCAATTTTGCGTTAGAAGTTCACGGAGTAATTTCAATAGTTTTTTTTTCAACGATAAAAATTAAAAAAAATATAATACCTATTGACAACGTGGGTTGAAGGCGACTTCAATCATCCATAATCGTTTAAGCAGTACTGCTATGGATGTGCTTGAAGTCGCCTTCAGCCCCCAATTTCAACAAGTTAAATGCTCATCTTCCGTTCATTCGGTCCGCTAGGGTTATTTGAAAAAATAATTAACTCTTGGAATTTTGCTCAAAAATACTTCCATATGAATACTTTATCATGTAGTATAATTTAAAAAATATCATAAAATATATTAAATCACGAAAATGGGTGAACGAATTACAAGGCAGACGAATAGCTAGTATGCAAACCTAACCTACTTTTATCCAAGAGGGCGTCATTTAAATTAAAAATAAATACTATTTACTAAATAGCTGTCTTACCACTTTGTATCAAGGTTAAGTCGGGTAATTGCCCGGGACTTAGCCCGTCATGACGATGAATTATATTCCAATTTGATATTGATATGTCACTGTACTATACTAATTCACTGACAGACTACCGCCGATTACCATAGTGAATTTGTCTACTACACGGTCTGCTATGAACATGACCGAGGTGGATCGTGAAGCGAGGAGTGCGAATTTTACGAAACTATTAATAATTTTCAGATACCAGTTCTGAAGTTCAATTAAAATTTAGTACATTTAATGCAAAAGTTACTGAATTGCGTGTTCAGTAACATAATTTCATCAATTTCAGTTACTTCAGTTTCTTAAATGTGGCGGAATTTTCCGAAAATTTCTAACAGTGCACGAAATCAGCAATCCCAGGAACTCCATTCTACCAATTTTCATACAAATTTGGAAAATGTTTTGATAATCGATCCCTCGTGTATCAGTCCAGAGAACTCGCCACTGAGCTACGAGACAAGTTACTAAACATATGCAAAAAATTCTATTTGCTTCGCACGTTGATTTTTCTGTTACGGATTAAATTGTATAAATCAACACTTGGTGATATTCGCCGTGACGCATTGGGGCGAATTCAAGCGTGCATTTTACTCTCATGAATTCAGACACATTGACCAATGTTGAAGCATTTGCGTGCTGACGCATTGAAGTGTATTCGCTGACTTTAGACTTGACTGACTTTAGTAATGACGCAGATTAAAGTTTCCAAATGTTCAATAAAGATTTTCAAAAGTAAACATTAATGCACGTAGTCTAATTACTAAAAAATATTCTGTCATACATTGAGGGAAAATTTGATAAAATTTCACATTAGTTAAGTAAAGTTTGCAAACGTAAAGTCAAGCAAACTTTGAATTATGCAATGTTAATGATTCCCTTAAAATCGGTAATAGACTAAAAAATTTGGGTAAATCTTTTTAAGTAAAAAATGTATTATTTACTTGAAAGTTTAGTAAAGTTTAAAATGAATTATGGAGAAAAATTGATTTTGGATATGTTATTATTTCCTCCGCATTGTATGAAAGTTTATCTGCTGTGGAAGAGATTTTCATTTTTGCTACGTTAGTCTTTATTCGACAGTTCAGTAAACCGAAAGTCGAGTCGCAGTCGCCCGGCAATTCCCACCACCTCCCTAATCTTGCAGGATCGTATACAAGTATTGAGCACCTCGAAGATATTTACCATTTTTTTAATTATGAATAAGGTGTTGAATTTTCAACCTATTTATAGTCCTTGGTGGCATTTAGTATTAAATAATGAATATTAGTTTTACAATTGTAAAATAAAATTAGAGTTTATTTAAGAAGGTTATTATAAAGTTAATTACCGCGGATCGGACGCCCCTGGCGTAAACCTTAGTCATGCAATTTCAGTGCTTTTTTCCATGTTAGTGGTTTCCCTACTAAATTTGTAGTTTTTTTCTTTCATTTAGTGAAATGAAAAAATTATATTTGAATGAGAGTAAAAAAGGTTTGATCCAAAAAATAATCCTATTCCGAGATAATCAAAATTGAAGTTCGCGGTAACACGAGAAAAAGAAAGTATAGATTTTTGTTATTGCATGATAAAAATAAAAATAAAATATCAATACTAGAAGGTAGAAAAAATTAATACTCCGTTAAAATTTGAACTAAATTTGAACTTAGATTGTATTGAACTTTGTTTTTAAATTATTGTGTCAATAAATGGATTTCGAAAAAATATGTTCACCACAACTCTTACTATAGTGTGATTTTGTAAAATTTTGTAATGATAACAGAACATTCAATTTTAAATGCTAAAAATAAAAAATAAATTTTTTTTTAAAACAATATTTCTTAATCTGAAATTTTTCAAACAAAAAACTCAATCAAAATTTTTCATGAAATGTGCATTGCTATATAATTCTATTTTGAGAATTCTTTAGCTAAAATCTTTTTTGAAATTTAAAAAAATATTTTTTATTGTGCAATGTAATAAAGGTTTTTGTCAAATCTACATCGTAAAATATTTTGAAAATCTATGAATAATTATTTAACAATAATCTTTTAAATAATTTTGTAATTTTACTCAGTTTAATTTAAAAAAATGTTACTTTTGCAGAAATTTCTATATAATGTTATTAATCATAATAACATTTTATGTAATTTGTCCACTGCAATATTAACCAAAGAGTAACTCTTTCAATTGTCCATTGCGTGCCGAAACGTTCGAAACAATTCAATTTTTTTAAATTTATTTGACTCTAAAGTCAAAAGTGAACATCAAAATTCTAAAAGAAATTCACAATTAATATATAGTATTGTTATACAATACATGCTAAATGTCCGACGAAAACACTAATATAACCTAAAGTTGTTTAAAATTCTAAGTTTAATTTTTAAGTCAAAATATTTTTATTTATAATAACCGATTTCTGGTATAAATTTAAAGAATAATAAAAATCTGAAAAATATTATGATTTTATTTATGAGAAATACCAATTTTTTACAAATAAATTATTCCAAATTTTAAGTCATATTCTTTTAAATTACATGACTTTTGTTAAAAATAACCGATTTCCGGTAAAAAGGGTTAACATAACCTTACATTATTCCAAAATCGCAAATCTTCTTTGAAATTTTATTATTTTTGTTTAAAATAACCGATTTTTGATGAAAAACGTTATCATGTTGTTAAATTGTTACAAAATTGTAAATCTTCTTTGAAACCTACGTCGACATTTCCGGTCAAAATCACAAGCTTAAAACCTACAATAGAACAAAAGTTTTAATCTTCTTTGAAATCTAATGACTTTTGACTAAAAAGACCGATTTTTGGTATAAAACACCAACATAACCTGAAATGGTTAAAAAGTTCTGAATCTTCTTGAAAATGCAAGAAATATAATAATAAATAAGATTTAAACAAAGTCATTGGATTTAAATATAACGATTTTTGTGAAAAATACCGATTTTAGATGAAACACGTCAACATAACCTATAGTTGTTGAAAAATGGTACATATTCTTAGAACTGTTATAATTTTTTATTAAAAGTAAGAATAATTCCCAACGAAAAACACAAACATAACATAAAAGAAAATGATCAAGAATTGTAAATCTCCTTCAAAATATAATGACTTTTCTTCAAGATGATCGATTTTTTGTGAAAAACGTTAATATTACTTGAAACTGTTAAAAAATTTGCTACCCTATTTGACCTATAGTGATTTTTGTTTGAAAATACCAGTTTTTGGTATAAAACGTCAATCTAACCTAAAATTGTTAAAAATCGGAACTCTTGATGATTTTGGATTAAAAATACTAATTTCTAATTTAAAAAAATGGCACAACCTATAATTTTAAATAAATTTCAATTCTTCTTCGTAATGTTCTGATTTTATAATATTTTTGTTAATCCAGCGAATAGTACTAATGTAAAACATGTGTAATATTTTCAATAATTCATTAGACCTTTTGAAAGTTTTAATTTAATTGCTTAAGAGTAATGAATATTCAAAAAGCACTATTCGCTTTAGGCAAAAGTCATATGATATTCATTCAATTAAAATTTACAAAAGCTCATTCTACTCCTCGAAAGTTCCTTTAGAATTTCATTCATCACGTTTTTATCAAATATTATATAGTAATTTTTTTTATTTGAAACATGACTTAATAAAAATAATTGCATGTATTATTTCTAAATAAAATAATTTCCATAAAAACGTGACGAATATAATTGTAAAGAAACTTTGAAGGAATGGAATGAGCTTTTTTAAGTTAAAATGGAATGCAAATTACGTATTTTGCCTAAAACAGATGCAAATCCGAAATAATAGGCAAATAACGACATTTCATAACCATGTGAGTTCAATTTTTCTGAAAACAGGTTTTATTGGCTTCAAAATTCTGTTAAGATTGAGAGTTATTTTTAGGTGGTTTTGATTCGCGTTATCTTTGTCATAGAGAGCGAGCGACTCTTCTGAAATTAAACAATCTTCCCTATTCTGGATACATAACGTCCACGGTACCCAGTAAAAAGAAACTAATTGAGGTGAATTGAGATGAATTTGTTGGAGCCTTCGTGAATCTTGCTTTGCGACAATCTCGAATTGGAGCAAGTCGTGAATTTTCGTGAATTCGGAAATAAGTAATTTAATCTTCAAATCTGTTATCCGCCCAAATTCGGCGCACAATTGTTAGGGGGCCTAATTAATTTAAATGTGTCAGCACAAATTAGTTTCAGTGTCAGCCAATTCATTTTAATTCACGAGATTTATAATAAGCTTATATATATATATATATAATAAGCTTTATAATAAGCTCCAATTCGCCTGAATTCGTCAGCGCGAATACAGTTAAAGGCTTGCCTATTCAATCGAATTTGGAAGCTATAACCAATACGCTAGGCATAAAGGATCCGTTGTAAATAAATATCAATGAGTCACGTAGCTCAGGGGTCACCCTCTGGACTTATACACTTGGGATCGCTGGTTCGAGTCTCGAGGCATGCAATTTTTATCAATTTTTTTCGAAATGACTTTGACCACGAATTAAAATGAATTGAGCTGCATTCAATTCGCGCTGGCTCAATTCGTTTAAACGAATCAGATAGCGGAATTCGGGCAAATTCAAAAATGTTTATTCGCCGAAATTCGCCCCAATTAGTTTCTTTTTACTGGGTACTGCCTCTTCAACCGAAATTCGTGCTTTAAAAGAAGGCGACCCGATTTCTTCAAACTCATCTTTAAAAGCGTTAAATCCGTTTTTGGATGGTTCAGCCATCCTACGTTTGGGAGGTCGGCTACATAAGGCTCTTATAGGTTATGATGAAAAGCATCCGGTTATACTGCCTAATCACCGCATTTCAGATCTAATTGCTCGGCATGCTCACTTGAGAGCCATGCATGGTGGTATTCAGCTGACCTTATACACACTTCGCCAAGGATTCTGGGTAATCGGAGGCCGGAATCTAGTGAAAAATGTAATTCGTCACTGCATAATTTGTGCTCGTCAACGTGCTGCTATCGTTGAGCAATTGATGGGTAGCTTGCCTGATTTTAGGACGACAAGTTCTAGAACATTCAGCCATACTGGAGTGGACTACGCTGGTCCTTTCCAGATTTTTTTCCCTCCAGGTCAAGGACATAAAAGTTATAAAGGCTATGTAGCACTTTTCGTCTGCTGTGTAACCAGAGGAATTCACTTGGAATTGATCTCAGACTATTCCTCACAGGGTTTTCTAGTTGCCTATCAACGTTTTGTTGCATGCCGAGGAATTCCCGCGCATATATACAGCGATAATGGAACTACCTTTCAGGGTGCTGATCGGGAATTGAGATATAATCTATCTCAATTGCGTCAGGATCCTGATCTACACAATATTTTATCAGTTGAGGGAACTACTTGGCATTTCATCCCCCTTCTGCTCCTAACTTTGGAGGTATGTGGGAGGCTGGTTTCAAGAGTCTCAAAGACCATTTGCGTAGATGCGTGGGATCTCATACTCTTACGCTCGAAGAATTTACAACTACTCTATCGCGTATCGAGGCTTGTCTCAATTCTCGACCTATCGGTTCTCTCTCTGATGAGCCAGATGATTTTTCTTATCTAACACCAGGTCATTTTTTAACAGGAGCTCCTATGACTTGTCCTCCGGAACCCTCTGTACAATTTGTTCAGGAACATAGATTGAAGCGATAGCAAATAGTGCAACGTATTGCTGAAATATTCTGGCGACGGTGGAACGTGGAATACCTGCATTCTCTACAACAACGTCAGGTATGGAAAAAAGAACAGCCTAATGTTAAAGAGGGAGATATGGTCCTCATTCGACATGATGCTCTTCCTCCGTCTAAATGGCAGTTGGGTCGAATTATTAACTGTCGGCCTGGAAGCGATGGTCTGGTCCGTACTGTTCGTATTAAAACTGCCACTTCCGAGTACGACCGCCCGATTCCCATAATCTGCTTATTACCTATTTCTGCTACGGGAGCTGCTGAGTAGACCGATAGTCTTGTTGTTTAAGTGACCCAACTAAAGGACACTTCATTCGGTGAGAAACTAATTTTAAAAGAGCGATAATTTAAGCTACGAACATTTTTTGTTTGTTTTTAAGCATTTCTATGCTTCATTTAATCATAGTATTCTGTTTGTATTCAATCTAACTATACACTCTCTTCAGGTATTAAGTATCTCCAGAATGATATTTCTGAGAACTGTAAATATTGCTCACGGTGGGCGGCCATTGTTTAACTTCGGCACAGTTTCTAAACGGCGGGCGGCAAATATTAATACTGTAAAACTGTTACTACCTGTTTAAATTTATATAATCTTCATGAATCTGATAAATAAAATTTAAAATTGTTTCGAGCTGCTTCAACACCACGAGGCGGACGGTATGTTAAGATTGAGAGTTATTTTTCAGGTGGTTTTGATTCGTTTTATCTTTGGCATAGAGAGCGAGCGACTCTGTACACAGATATGGATGTATCTGTGTAAGACTGGTTCCGAAATGTTCAGTAAGCGTACTAACGAGCACTGCGACAGATCCGTAGTGATTCCGGTAAACTGTAATTTCAGCTTAGACGTTTAATCGACTAATGATTATAAAAATGTGGAATAAGAGTGGAAATTGAGTGGAGATAATTGTTCTCTTTCATTAACAAAACATATATCATTGTTTTATTCAATAAAGAACTTTGAGTAGTTTTCCGCGAACTGAAGGTCTACTGTTTCGTGAAAACCCTCATCACCTCAGAGTTGAATTAAATAAGAAGAACAACAACCCATAATAATATATGTTCATCTTTTAAGAAATTCTTTAAAATTCTACCTGACATTGAGGTGAAAGGATATATCCAAATTCGAACCAGTAGTGGGTTTTTATCGCGATAAACTGTGATCAATCATATGAAAATTTAACTCTTTGTATTTGATTACATCCTGTTATTGTATTAAATAGTTACAAAGTACAAATAAACTAAATATTTTGTATGCAAATAACACTATGATAATGTAAAATCCATTTTGTTTATTAAGAAACGATTTTTTCTATTTAATTTGTCACTTTTCAACCTTCTATTTGTCTCGTAAAGCGTTTATAATCTTTCATGCATTTGTTTTATGTAGATTGGGATTTTATAAAATAAAAAAAAATTCATAGACTAGCACGGTTTCGACAGCAGTCTATTTTTGACAGGCTGTATCTCGAAAAATATTAAATTTTTCAAAAAATTGTCCATTGATACCTCTACAGCTCCATCAAATCTCGAATGGACTTTCTCATTTTTTTTTATCATTTGATGTTTGAGATGGTTTTTTCTGTTTCTATCTATCTGTTCAAAAAGATACAAAACAACTTCAAGTAACGAAAGTCAAACATCTTTAAATTTTAAATATTTAAAAAATGGTGTATTAATCATTTGATAATTTTTCATTTTGAATTTGCAGCTTGGAATAGGTGCATAACAAGACATTTTGCGTACTTTTTTATTTATGATTTGTAAACGAAGTCGTCCAAAATTTGGAAACCTTATTAAATTTTGCTTTAATATAATTTTATTACCTTACTCACATAATATTAGAATCAAGTTATTATTCAAAGAATTAGTGGAAAATGACTAAGACTTGAAGTGGAAATTACAAAATACATATTACAAAAAATATAGATCTTATAATATAAATCTTTTTATGAAAACCTTAGTCACAGCACTGGTCGTTTCTCACAAGCGCTGAATCAATGCCTCTAGTTAGTATATAAGAAAGTTCCAAATTTCATATCTCAGCGTGAAGCGTGAGGTTGCGTAGTTTCATCAAAAGCGTCTTATATGTGTAGTAAAGTATTATATTAGGTTTATTTATGTGTGTATTATATGTGTTGAGTAGTTGTAGGTATCGTGAGTGTATTTGCGACGAAATTGTATTCTGATTGGTTGTGACTGACTAATTTGTATGTAAGTGTATGGTGTTCATTGTGTATAAGAGTTTTTTTTATTTACAGAAGCTTACGGTTTACCAAACTGTCAGTTTAAGCTTCTCGAGCGTCCGTGATTCCTTTATGCCTTTTCCGTAAACCCACTTACATTTTCTACCGAGCCGTCGACCGCGTTTTACGTAATTGTTCAGTAATCTTTATCTAACTATTTATATATTTTACATGTATGTGCATTTACCTGTGAAGGGGAAGAAAGTGTACATGTTGATGTAAGTTGCAAATCTGGATTATACTCTTTTTATTTTCATCAACTTTTCTTGCAGTTCATTTGTATTTTATTCGACTAAATCAATATGGGTTGGACCGTATGGAACACATAACCACAACATTAAATGTCCATTTATGTGCGTGGATCGGGACAATAAAGTATTTTTTTTACGTTTTTTTATTGTTCGAATATATTTTATTTTTCAATGAATCGGAGTAATATTTTGGATAATTGGGGTATCTACGCTACCTGGAAAACCTGGTAATGTCAGGGATTTTTTTAAATGTCAGGATATTTTCCAAAGCGTTACCTTTGTTTTAATTGCAATATACAATTGAATAAAAATGATCCTTTATTTATAAAAGTAGCCTTATATTGCTGTATTTAACTGCTTATTTGAAAATTGTTTTTTTTTTTTAGAAAATTAATCTTATTGGTCGAAAATTTATCTTTTTGCTTGAAAATTCAACAGTTTGCACATTTTTTTCTCGACGTCTTTTTGGTTGAATTCAACTGTTTTTGATTAAGAATTAAAGTATTTTTTTGTTGAAGATTCATCATATTAATTAAAAATTCATCTCTGGTTGAAAAATTACCTATTTTGTTGAAATTTCGTTATTTCTTTGACTGAACATTATTTTTTTGTTTACTGAAAATTTAACTATTTCAGTTCAAAATTAATTTTTTTTTTAAACTCAAAATATAACTGCTCCAGTTGAATATTCCATCATTTTAGTTAAAACTCGTCTCTTTAGTTGAACATTAATTTTTTAACTAAAAATTTAGGCCGTGGCTACGTGTACCGAAATTTCGGTACAAAGAGCTGGATTTTTTCAGTGCAAATAGGGGGACCTGGAAAAGGGGCTATTTGTACCGAAATTTCGGTATGTATAGTATAGCTAGATTTTTTCTGCAGTCTGGACTCTGGAGGATGCTTCATTCCAACAAAAGGTACCTTTTGGAGTGGTCAATACGTCTCCTTCATCTCAGGTGAATGATATAAAGGTTACTTCCGTTTTTAACCCTTTCTTTAAAAACAAAATTCGCTTTTTTCTTGAGTTTTCAACAGTTCAGAATGAAATTTCCAATTTGTGTCATTTTTAAATAGGTTATTTTTCAAAGTTTAAATTTAAAACTGTTGAAAATTGAAAGATGTATTTACAACAGTTAAAAATTAAATTTATAATTTTCTTCTATTTTTAACTATCTTCCATTTTTAATAATTGTTAAGAATTTAATTCTTTCAAACGAATAACACTAACATAATCCAAAATTATTCAAATATTCTAAATATTGTTCATATTACAAGGGTTCTTGTTTTAAAATACTAATTTAACTTAAAATTTTGTTAAAAAAAACTAATTTAACCTAAAATTGTAAAAAAATATAAATTTTCTTTAAAAAATAATAATTTGGTAATAGAAATGTCTGTTTCCGATGAAAAACTTTAACAGAATCCGAAATGGTTCAAGGTTGTAAATTCTATCATTTTTAATACAAATCATTGGATTTGAATTCAAATTATTTATTTCAAAAATACCAATCTCAGGTTAAACACAGCATCATAACCTAAATTTGTTAGTTGAAAAATTGTAAATATTATTATTGTAATCTTATATTTTCTATTAAAAATACTGATAATTTACAAAAGAATTAACATAAAATAGTTTAGAATTAGAAATCTTCTTCAAAATATTGCAAATTCTCTAATTTATCAAGTTTGATGGAAATTATTCTTTAAATGTTTTCTATTGAAAATTGTCCCCGTTTATCAAGGTTTTTGATTCCAAATTGCTTAATTTTGAAGAATTTATGGAAAGTCTCTTATTTTTAGATTTTAAACTGTGATTTTTGGTGTTGCAAATTAATATCCGGTTAAGTATTAAACGGCTTTCTTTTTAAAATTATGCAATTTTTAATTATTTAAATTGGCACATAATAATTTTGATTTTTTCTAACATGGCATTATTCCAATTTTAACCTTATCTCTATTGCAACTATTTATCTATAAACGATTTTAAATTGTACAATTTTGAAGAATTTAAATATGAAACTTCACGTAGGCTTAGTTTTGGATGTGCTTGCAGTTCTGAACGTTCAAATGAACGAATTTTTTTCTGATGACTTTGTTAACCAGAAAAAGTGCTCAAATGTTTGTTTATTCATATTGGAAATAATTTATCATTGAAACAGAATTATAATGCATATTTTAAATTGCTTTTGGAACAATATTTATGGGTAAAATAGAAATGGGGAAAAATATTTCGTTCATTTGAACCTTCGGAACTTCAGGTACATTCGTTTTGGGATTTTAGTTCACGTTAGCGTAAGTATAACACTAGTCTGAAATTTTTTTTTTCTTTTTAATGGCATAAGCTCGTAAATGTGGCTCCTAAGAGTAAATTGTCCATATAATAAAAGAAAGATTGAACTTTTTTATAAAAAAGGTTCAGATCGATATTTATTGTGGGCAATCAGGGTGGCCACTCACCCGGGAGAACCGCGAGATAAATATTATACCGGGAGATATCCCGTATTTCACAATTCGCGTGTTTTGTAAGTTTTGAGTAAAAACGATTTTTTTGATTTGAGAGAGAAATCACATTTTTTAGTAAACAAATCTATCCAGTCTTTTTGAACGTCACTTGATACTACATTATATGATACTTATCAATAATATATTTATCGTATTTAATATTTCTATAATTTTAATTTAAAATTATGATTTTGAATGCGCAATTCTAAAAGTTTAATCTTTAAGTCCTTGAAACTAAAATTTTTTCTTAAATTAATTTTTAGATTAATTTTTGTAATTTGTAATTTTTAATTTTTACAATATTTTAGTTTCAAAGATAAATATTCAAAATGTCAAACATTAGAATCATATTACAGCTATCTTAAATTGTGTTATTTTTATTATTTTTAATGTAATATCTTAAAATTGTTCAATTTTTAGTTAAAGATTTAAACAAATAATTTCAAATAGAAAAATATCTTATGAGAAGATTTCAAGAATGTATAATAATTTTAAAGGAAGATTTAAAATTAAAAAATTAAAAATTGATTTTTCAATAAACCAAGATAAAAATAAAACTTTCTGAAATTGATACATCAGTAATTAAGAGGGCTGGGGACACTCGTGGGAATTCTGAGTTGAGTGTGCGAGAGAGACAGAAACATGATAAGCACGCCCAAAAGGGTGGAGCTTGTTAGTTGAAAAAAATTTTCGACAGCCAATCAGCGTAGGAATATTTTCAGGAAAAAAGGGTTCATCGGAAAAAAAATGTGAAAAAAATTTCCGGCAATAAAGTCATTATGAGGGGACAGTCGGCCTGGGTCAGGCATGACTGGAAACCGGTAACCTTGCGGCAGGGGCTAGATTCTCGAGCGGACGGTTTTTTGCCCTGCGCGACCTTCCCATTGTTTGAGATTAGGCACAGCGGAGAAAAATCCAAATTTGCACTGCAATACTTAATTAAATTTTAATAGACTTCATTAGTCTCGTTATATTATCACGAGTAAATAAAAAAGAGATTGAAAAAAATCGGTTAATATTTTCAATCCCAGTTGATCTTTAAGCATTTATTTCCTTTTCAATTATCTGTAACGATCCCTTCCACGTGAGCCCCACTTGATATCTAGTGGAAAATTGGAATTAGATTTTTCAATACACTAGAAAAAAAGCGGTTTGTATTGAAATCTTACTATTTAATTGTTAAACAATCGTTACAAACCGCGAAGTTAGTCTTCAAAAGTAGGGTGACTTTGACCAAGCACATTTTTAATGTCATCAATATTT
>CAKNWT010150705.1:10027-22538 GCA_932066315.1 Andricus coriarius
TCCGTAAGAATTAAAACCATTTCCGGGTATTTTAAGCGATTACAAAGGATTTTAAGAGATTTTAAAGGACTTTTAGGGGTCAAAAGTAAAAGAAGGGTACTTCTAGGGGAAATATGGGACTGACTGTGAAGCCTGCAAGTCAATAAACTTGAAGGAATCGAATAATTTTGATTTTTCAACTCACCAAAGGATCACCTTCTGTATCGCTGTGTGTGCTGCCAAGACTTTTGACACTGGAAGCTCCCACGCCAGACGAATGACCGGAAGTAACAACATCATAGCCGACATCTTCTGGTCTGAGTCTCAGAAGGGCGTCACTTCCACCATGAACTGCATGAGTGGAAATCCAAGGGTAGCTTGAAATGATAAACTGGGCTGGATCTTCCCAGACCGAATCACCATTTCCACTTCCACTTGCCCTCCTTCCGTAAAGAGTCAGACCTTCCCTAACTGCTTCCACAAGGTATGGGATCACAGAATAATTCCACAAATCCGTAAACCAAACTTGAGATCCAGAAACTTCCATCGGGCAAGACAGGAAAAGCCTTGGACCTGAAAGAAAATTTCATTTTAGAACAGTCCAGATTTTCGGAATTAATGAGCAAAAGATTTCTTATCCTTCAGGTATTTTAACAATTACCTATTGTCACATCGGAACTGCTGTGGGTTTCTAAGAATTTGTTGAGATGCAGCCAAACTCGTGGCAACCATTCAACAACTGCAGCCATTTCTGTGCTTTTCGTTGCTCCAGATTCACGTAATTCGAATTCCAGCAATTTTCGACGCAAATATCTACCTAGGAATCCTTTCACTGGCTCCATGTGATTAGCACAAAGCACCCAGCTGAAAAAGAAAGGTATTTTTTAGTATTTCAGATTCCGAAATATTTTGCTTTGTTTCAACATCTTCAATTTTTACTTTAACGATCAATACTTGCATTTTGATATTTTTCATACAAAATTTCATAAATAAATCCCAATTGTTTGAAAATAAATTGCTTAATTTTACAAATTCATAGGCCTTCAAATTAAACAATGTTTTTTTTTGTGTTACAGGATATTGAATTTGGAAAACTGTTTGGACTTAAACAGTTGGAAAGTAAATTAGGATAAATTTGAAGACTTAGGAATGTTTAACCAACGAATTCTGAAGGGTCCGATTTTTGAATACACATAGTCACTTGGGGCAATTATGAAATTCTACTTAACGTTTAATATTACAATATTATATCTGTTTTATTATTAAATATAGCTTTATCATGCTTCATAATTATTTAATAAAAAAAGTTCTAAACCATTGAGAACTGTTGATTTCAATATTAATTACAAAATTAAAATTGTAACTTAATACAGACATTAATGTAAACACGATATTTACATACAAACGGTACTTACTCGCGTTCATCAGCAGAGGGACAGATTTCTTTCCACAAGCTTTTAATGAAAAATAAAATCCGAACATGTAATTTTCATCTTTTAATATTCGTATCACATTTACCTTATTAAGTGGTCTCTACTTTATTAATTTAAACATTTAGTTTTTCAAAACAAAAGCACTACACAGACCAACAATTATTTTAGTGCAGAGTCCTACAAAGCTGTTTTCGAAGGAAATCGAAATCTGTTTGCCCAAATTGCTCCCCCAGCTCTCGTTCTCGAGGTATTCCAACCTGATAGTGCAAAAATGCTGTCATTGTCTTTTTTTAAGTGGAGTAACTCTAAAATTAAACGTGATCAATAAATTTGAATGGAGAATTTCAATTCCTTGTTAAAAACCCTATGCAAACGACTTGTATAGTTTTTTAACGCGAAATTCAAATTCGTCGTTAGAATTTATTTATCACTTAATTTTAGTCATTGCACTTTTTAAAAAAATGCCATTTTTGGCACTTTCCGGTTGGAATAGCTCGAAAATGAACGCTGATGCAGAAATTTCGGCGACGGATTTTGATTCAGCACATCAAATTCCTTCGAGAACAGCTTTGTAGAACTCTGCACCAAACCAAATATTGAAATTTGTAAGCCTGCGTTATTAGTAGAGTTTTTGTCACTTTTACCCCAAGTAACTTTATTTAATTCTACAAAATTACATTTTTTAAAGTTTGAATGTGATAGAACTGTGATGCTTTAAAATCAAAGGATTTTAATTTGAAAGCCCTTGATTCTGAAGCGCATCGAATCTTAAAGAGACACAAAGAAATCGTCCAAAAGCTTGTAAGAACAAGATTCAAGTGACCTAAATTTTTACGATTCAAAATTAGGAAGCTTTAACATCATCTAAATATTTATTCATTAAATTTATCATTCAAGTTTAAAAGAATGCTAATCGAAACGATTCAAATTGGGAATCGTAAAAATATTGATCGTAGAATTAAACAATATTTGTAAATTTCAAGTATTTATAAACTTCATTGTTAATTTTTTCGTTCGAAATATTTTAAATTAAATCTTGTTTGAAATTTGAATACTTGACACTGTACTAGGAAATTCTAATAGTGAGGAAACGTCGCATTTTCAAAAAATCAAAAGACCCCTGATTTTGTTAAAGTTGTATCTTATCTATCTTTTGTTGCCCCTTTTTTATTTAAATTTTGGCTGTGAATAAACATATTAAGTTCAAAAAGTGACAAAATGTTTGTTGGATTTTTATTATTATTATTATTTAAAAATATGTAATGTCTGCTTCCGCATTTCTTTAGCGGGCATTGTAGAAACATTAAAAATCAATTTTTCTCACCGACACATTTTCGAATGCTTACTTCCGGAATAGTTCAATTTATATAAATTTTAAATAAAAGCAGGAGAATAAAACGTGATAAATCCACTTGAGGATCCACTTTAAGGATATATTATAGCTTGAAATGTAATTTGAGAATTCAACTAATTTTGTTGAAAATTAATATAGTTTGTTGTAAATTCGTCTTTTTTCTAGAAAATTAACTTTCTTGATTGGAAATTCAACTACTTCGTTAAAATTTGAACTAATTAGTTTAAAATTAATTTTAAAAGGTAAAAATCTATCACTTTGGAAATCCATCACGTTGAAAATTGAACAATTTTGTTGACATTTTTTTCTCTATTGACTAAAAAATCTTTTCTGGTTGAAAATTCTACTCTTTTGTTGAATTGGTTTTGTTCGCTTACTGCTCAAATCTAAAATTGTTTAATTTTGCAGACTTCGATCGAATTTTGTTTCGCCCTTAATTAAAAATCCTTTAATTTGAAATATTTAAAATACATTTAATTAAGGTGCATGTTCGGATAACGAAATAGTTCTGAAATAAAAATAAATAATTACCGGAAATTATGGTGTAATTGGAGATTCGTCGTGCTGCAAGAGGCTTGACTCATGGTGCCAATAATTGCAGGACAAGTGGAATGTCGAGTGCCAAGAAGGCCGCTAAATAATTCGCTAAGGGAGGCTGCATGCTGAAGATTCTCAAGAATGATAACTCTCGGCAGTTCATCGGCTGCATTGGAATCGCACCTTTCCGCAATGTGAGTAAGGTACTGTCTAAGTTCTTTGCTAGATTTATGGTCTACGTTATAAGTCGCAACCGCAGCAGCGTCTTTATTTTCCGCATTTGCATCCACTAGGGCATGAGCAAGTTTTCCAGCAAGGTAGCTTTTTCCTGTGCCACTTGGACCACAGAGAATAACTCTTCGGTGTTCGGTGAGATGATTCACTTGTCTTTGGACAATGGATCTTGGAATAAGAGTATCCACTGCGAGCCACGAGTAGCCAGACAGAACTAAGTACATCGACTTTACGTGACCAACTAGGTAGCCGCAAGGTAACAACTCCGGATGCTGGGAATCTGTGATACATCTGAAACAGTAAAAAGAAAACAGTTACTTTTTCTGTACAAAAGTTGTATAAAAATATTGTAGTGCTTTCACGCCAGAGGATCCAAATTAGGAAGGTAAAAAACCGCAATGTTGGAAGCTTTTTCGAAATAAACGCTCCGACAGAGTTGGAGCTCTTAAAAATCCTATTCAAATCCCTTAAATCGTATGAAATTCCATGACACCCTTTGAAATATTTTGAAGTCACTTCAAATCTTCAAAATCCCTTGAAATCTAATAAAATCCTTGGAATATCCCTCGATTTCCTGAAATCCTGGAATATTTATGAAACTAATTTGAGATTTTATAATCCCTTAAAATTACTGAAATCCTGGAAATACTTTTAAATGTTCTAAAATCATTAAAATCATTTGAAAATCTTTGGAAATACCTTTAGTTATTTGAAAATCTCTTTAAATCTTTGAAATCCCTCAATGCTTGTGAACAAATTCGTTGGAATTGATTAAAATCCTATAAAATCCCTTGAAATATTCGAAATCCTATGTAATTCGTTGAGATCCTGGAGAATTAATTAAAATACCATATGGAAAGCCTCTCAAAATACCTTAAAATTACTACCTTGGAATCTTTTAAATATCTTAAAACCTTATGTGCCGTGCAAATCAAGAAAGCGGTAACTACATTTTGATTCGCAAGACAGTTATACACATAGGACCAATAAAATTCTTCCAAATCTTTCGAAAATCCAGGAAATTTTTTCAATCTCTGAGAAATTTCTTGGAATCTTTTAAATTACCCTAAAATATTGTAAATCTGTTGAAATCCCTTAAAATTCTGGAAATATATTGAAATTCCTTAGAATTTCTTTAAATATCATACATTCTTTAAAATCTTTAGAAGTACTTTGAATTATCTGAAAATGTCTTTAAAGCTTTGAAATTCCTAAATCCAAGTGAATAAATTCTTTGAAATCCATAAAAATATTATGAAATCCCTTGAAATATTCGAAATCCTATATAATTCGTTGAGATCCTGGAGAATTAATTAAAATACCATATGGAAAGCCTCTCAAAATACATTAAAATTACTACCTTGGAATCTTTTAAATATCTTAAAACCTTATGTGCCGTGCTAATCAAGAAAGCGGTAACTACATTTTGATTCGCACGACAGTTATACACATAGGACCAATAAAATTCTTCCAAATCTTTCGAAAATCCAGGAAATTTTTTCAATCTCTGGGAAATTTCTTGGAATCTTTTAAATTACCCTAAAATATTGTAAATCTGTTGAAATCCCTTAAAATTCTGGAAATATATTGAAATTCCTTAGAATTTCTTTAAATATCATAAATTCTTTAAAATCTTTAGAAATACCTTGAATTATTTGAAAATTTGTTTAAAGCTTTGAAATTCGTCAATTCATGTGAATAAATTCTTTGAAATCCATTAAAATATTATGAAATCCCTTGAAATATTCGAAATCCTATTAAATCCTTTGAGATCCTAGGGAATTAATTAAAATACCTGATTGAATTCTTCTAAAATACCTTAAAATTACTACAATCCTGGAAAATCTTATAAAATATTTTGAAATACGTTGAAATTCCTTAAAAGTCCTTTGAAATATTTAGAAATGTTGAAAATCCTCTGAAATCCCTTGAGATCTTTTGAAATACCTTGAAACATTATAGCACCAATAAAAATCTTCTAAATCTTTCGAAATTCTAGGAAATTTTTTCAAACCCTTTAGAATCATTAAAATACTTGGAATACATTGAAAATTTTTGAATCTCCCGAAAATTATTTGGAATCTTTCATCAACCTAAAATATTTAAAATCCTCTGAAATCTTTTGGCATTACTTGAAATTTTCTAACGCTCTTGTTAATCCCTTAAAAATCACTTGAAATCCCATTAAAATCCTTTAAAACCTTTTAGATTCTCTAAAGTCCCTTGGAATCGTTAACAATACCCTACAACCTTTTTAATCTTATAAATCCTTCGAAATCCTTACAAAGTTTAAAAAATTCTTTGCAATCTTTGTTGTAAAACGTTAGAAAGTTTTGTTGAAAATCCTTTAAGTCCCTGGAAATATTTAAAATCTTTTGAATTCTTTAAAAAAAATTGTGTAGAACCGCTTATGTAGGGCCGATCTGCAAGACTTTTATCGGGCTGGTTGGTGAACCCCAGTCCGCTTCTTGTTGGAGCAACATTGTGGTTTTTTTACCTTCCTAATTTTAAGAGATTCTTTAGATATTTTTTATCTTCCACTGTCTAAATATTTCTAATCTCTCTATTCATCTAAAACCAATAAACTCAAGTGCTAGGATTGAAGTTTAATCAAAGATAATATTTATTTATATAATCTGCATGATTCTCGACACGTAGGCCCGCATATCTTAATCCTAAGTTACAACATAACCGATACAAATATCTCGGACTGATCTATTTTCATACCTTGAAGCTTCGCCAAGATGATAAGCCGCAATGCACTCAACACCCAGCCCAAGGTTCGTGATCGGATCAACTTTCGAAACGTAGTCCTTAAAACACCTTCTGACCGTCGAATCAAGACTGTCCCAGGTAGTTTTATTAGAAATACAAACACTGGCTATCACACAGTGAGGCGGATCCCCAGCACCTTCCGTAGAGTTCCCCAGGCTGAAATTGAAGCTTCTCTCACTACCGAGATAAACCGCAACGTTAATTCTCTTCCCGTCAGTTTCTTGCTCTATTACGGGTTCGTTTGTTGTCGATGTTGCGGAAGGAATTACAGGTTGCTCGGGGATATTCAAGCCTTCCAACTGATCAGATCTTGAATTGTGGTCACCGTTCGATAAAGCTGCGACGGTAGAAGCGGCCTCTGTCATGCTGAAGCGTCGTTCCGGGTCGCTCGGCAAAGAAGATTGCGACGAAGTCAGAGACTTAGAGGTCACCAGTCTTTGCAAGCGCTCGTTGTTCTGCTTCAGATTCAGCATCTCGTTCTGAAAAAGATTTAAATATCCCTGTTAGTAAATAACGAAAGTATTTATTATTTACGAGATTATTTATGTTGAAAAGTTAGTTGGAAAAATGTTATTAGATAGACAGGGCGGCTTCTAATGATTGATACCTACCTTACCGACATCGAGACTGTTCCACAGCTTAAGTGGTTCTTTTCCGTGCTAAGCTCCTAGAATGTTCCTGATAACGTTGGACAAGAACCACTTGAACTGTGGATCAGTCTCGATATCGGTAAGGTAAACATTTGTAATTAAAAACCGCTCTGCCTATCTGCTAATGTTGAATTCTTGAGTTGTAAATTGTTTGTGAAAAGATCCCTTCTGCTCTAATCCTTTGCAGCGTACATAAATTTAAATTTCTCGCGATTCAAAGCAGGTGTTTGGCGAACACAGCCGAGAAGCACAGATTGCAGTTAATTGATCGCTAGATTCTCTGCGAAATGAGATCCCGACAAACAGATGGCAAATACGATTAACGACTTGGTGTCGGCGAACCCTGAAATCGCTTTCCGCGTGGAATCATCGAATCTGCCTTCCGTAAAATTGCTCCTTTGCATCTGGAAGCCGTTTCTTTTTACGGTCGAGTGAACAGATCCAAGAAAGCGATCTCCAGGAAGCCAAGAACCTACCCTCATTTTTATGACAGTGTCCTTGAGAGATTCGAGCTGATGAGCTGAAGAAAGCGCCTCGAGCCTGATGTCAGTCAACACCATGTCCTTTTCTCGAAGTTGTTTTTTCAACTCGTCCACGTCCTCGTCCTCAACTTTGTAGAGAGCGGAACTGCTCTTACTGCCTGAAATGGAGTTGTCGTGCTCAGGAGATTTTTGACCATTGCTCGTCGAGTTTTGGTTCCGGTCATGAGACTTTTCGTGCTTCGAGGCTGTCGGAAGCCGCGGACTGTTGGGCGCACTCAACTCTCCTGGACCTTCTTTACAATCCTCGGCATCGGATACTGAACCGTGTCGATTCTTACGGGACCTGTTGATAAAAATAAATTTTGGTTTATTGAAGGAAAATCTAGGTTTGTGAAGTGCTTATAATTAGTTTTTAAATATTTACCTAGAGAATGCCTTGGAAAAAGAACTTCGAAGCCAGCCTTTCTTTTTGTGGTGACTGTTAATAGAACAAGCACTGCTCAGTGAATTCAGGGAAGTGACACTGTCGGCTGACAATTGTCTCGCTATTGACGATCCTTGATGATTGCTATTTCCCGTACATCCGGTTGTTCCAGAATCAGAATCGCCGAGAGTGTGCCTTCGACCAGATCCGTTGTTAAGGCCAGCCTCTGCACTTTGCTTTCGTAGCCTCTCGATTGTTTCCCTCAATTCCTGCAATTCTGTATCCTGAAAGCGAAAATTGATTTTTTTTTTGTCAAACATAAGGACTTAAATCGAAGAGGGTTTTTAAAAGCAGCGCAATTTCTGTATAACCAGGGTAGAAGGCCGGGACCTGGGTAGCGGGAGTTTGAAGGCCCTATCTTATGCTGAACCGATGATCAGACTCAGTCGGATTGGTGTACGCCGAAAGCGACGTGGAGTAACAAAGGGTACTAAAACACGTGTGGTAACAGAGGGTTAACTGTCAATTTGAAGGGTGGCTGCAAAACTTAATTTTTAAAATTCCTTGATTTTTAGCTGACTAATTTTTTATTTTCTTTGCTTCTTAATACCTAAGGACCAAAATTCTAATATTGTAACATTTTTAATACCGAATCTTTTATAAATTGAATAAAACAAATTAAAATTTTTAATTTTTAAGCCGATAAATGACCAAAAGTGAATTTCTAACACAAAAAATGACTAAAACTGACCAATATGCATTAATAATGCGACTAATGTTCTTTAGAATTTCAAACAATTTAAAATAATTCCATGAAGCTTATAAGAATTCCAGGTGAATTTGAACGAATTCAGGATAATTTCATAAGACAGTTCATGATTCAGTTCAAACTGCATAACAGTTCAAGTTAAAATCCAAATAATTCGAATGAATGGGAAAAAAGTGGAAAAATCCTCAAATTTCAGTACAATTGGAGTGAATTTGGCGGAATTTAAGGAAAATTAAAATAATTCAATGAAACTCATAAAAATGCAAGTAAATTGAAAACAATTAAAAAAAATGAAAAAAAGCATTGAATTTAGTAAGTTTGAAAAGAGTTTTAAAAAAATCAAGAGCATTTAAAAGAATTTCATGAATGTCTAAGAATCTAAGGAAAAAATTCAGGATTTCTTCTAAATTAATCCAAATAAATCGTAAAAATTATTTAAAATTCTCTTCAAATCTTTGAAACCCTGTACGAAATCCCTCACTTCTTGTAAATAAATTCTCTGCAATTCATTAAAATATTATAAAATCCCTGGGAATCTTATTAAACATCTTTAAAATCCTTGTAAGTCCTGTAAAATTGTTCCATATCTTCCGAAATTCTAGGAAATTCTTGACAACCGTATGAAATTTTTTAAAATCTTTTGAGAATGTCATGGAATCTTTTAAAATTCTCTACAATATTTCTAATGGTTTGAAATCTCTTGAAACTTTTTAAAGCTATTGAAAATGGCTTGCATCTTTCAAAAAACCTACCATATCTCAAATCTTTTAAAATCCTATTAAATAACTGAAATAAGTTTAAAATGCTTTGGACTCTTTTAAAATACCCTACAATATTTCAAATCCTTTAAAATCTGTGGAAATCCCTTGACATTTTTAAAGCTCTTGAAAATACCTTGGAATGTTTAAAAATACTCTAAAATCTTTAAAATTATTTGAAATCCCCTCTAATTATTTAAATAAATTAACATTTTTTGGTATCTTTAAAATCCTTGAAAATCTTTGGACATATCTTGAAATATTTAAAAATCTTTGAAATCCTACGAAATCCCTCAACTTTTGTGAATACATTCTTTAAAATCCATTAAAATATTATAAAATCCCATGAAATTAAATGAAATATGATCTTATTTCCTGAGATGCTGAAAAATTGTTAAAAATACCTTGAGAGCTTTCAAAATCCCTTAAAATCATTGAAATTCTCGGAAATCGCATAAAATCCTTTGGAATCTTTTGAAATATCCTTTAAAAATTCCTTGAAGTTTTTTAAATCTCTCGAAGATGCATTAGAATCTTTTAAAATACCCTAAAATGTTTCAACTTTGAAATTGTTTGAAATCCCTTGAAGCTTTTTAAAAATCTTGAAAATTCCTTGGAAGATTTAAAAATACCCCAAAATCTTTCAAATCCTTTAGAAGCACTTAAAATTATTGAAATCTATTTGAAAACTTCTAAGAATCTTTTAAAATACCCTAAAATATTTCAAAAGAATTCAAAAAAATTCAGAAATAGGTATAGACCTGAATTCAATAATGGTTAACCCATGGATTAATTTATTGAAAGAAAAGTGACTAAAGTGATATTTTCATTTTAAAAAGTAACTTTAGAGACTGTACCTTAAAAATATGACTAAAAAGTGATTTAAGAAAAAAAGTAACTGAAAGTTACTATGTGGCTGCCCTGATTATTCTTGACAGTTACTTAAAGTGCTTCTTACAGAAATTTCCTGAATTTTGCAATTTTTTCTTTAAATCCCTGACTTTCCCTGATTTCCTGATTTTCCCTGACCTTCGGCCACCCTGAGTTGCAATTTTACTTAATTACAAAATGGATAAATAAACTGCTATAACAATAAATAATCAAGCGGACTTCCTTATTTTATTCGTAATTTTTTATTTACAGTTTTTCTTCCTCAGTTTAGGAATATTCAAGTATTTTTTTAATGAATGACAAATATTATTTTAGTTTTTGCCATGAAGGGGACAAGGATTTGAAGTGTGGCAACAGGTGCAACTGTCTGAACGACTTGTGACAGATTCGCTACTCCAGGATTCAGCCATGCTGAAAAGCTGTCTCATGGACTTGGAACTTGGTTCCTTAGATAATCTGTCAGAAGTGTCGGATTCATTTACAGCTTTTGGCCTCGTTTGTTTTAATCTTCCTACTGCACTCGTTCCTCCTGCACTCGTAATTACGGAAGAAAGATTTTTTTTCTTTTTCGATTGTACGCTTGATATATGAATACTGCGGGCAGTTCTGCTAGCCAAATGTTTCAAGCTATGTTTTACACTCGCATGAAAGCTTCTTGGGTTTCCCACAGATTGTTTTTTGCCCTTCTTCAAATCCTTTAGATTTTTGGAATCCTTGGATTCTTTTGAAACCTTTTTAGCGACTGAACTCTTGGGAGTTTCTTTTGAAGTTGTACTACTTTTTGAAGAAGTCCCAGAAGAGGGGTTTTTTGATGAACTTGCTTCTGGAATTTTTAGACCAAGAGCTTTAGCATCCTTTGAAGAAATTGGTATTAGAAAAGGGATGTTTGAGTAGAGAGAGATTTTATCGAGACCAGGTATAAAATCATTCAAGGATGCGTTTAGATCTCCCGGGCGGGGTAACTTTCGTTCTTTAGATTTTAGAAGACGATTTGGATTATCCATGATTTTTTTCTTAGCAGATTCTAAAATAAAGTTATATTTCACATTTTATCGAAGGGAATCGATACATTTGAATACTGTCTTTCACTTTTATAATTCTTAGTCATTTCTACCAAACAGGGCTGCCACAGACTAATGTACTTGAAAAAAAAGTGTAAAAAGCTCGGGAAAAAGTGACTAATTTAAGTTAAAAAGTAACTGAAAGTGACTACTGTTCGTACAAAAAGAGTTCCAAATTGAATTGAATACGAAACGCTTTAAATCTCTAACCTTTCAGTAAAAATATTGTAATTTTAACAAAAAATTTCAAGAATGAAAAAAATCAGTTTTTATCCACTGAATTTTGTTTTTAAATAGTTAATTTTAAACCAAGAGGTTCAATTTTCTACCAAAACAGTTCAATTTTCAACCAAAAAATTGTCTACTACAAAAACATAAACTTTCAATCAAAAATATAATTTTTTAAATTTCAGTTTAAAAAAATCAAGGTTAAAAAAAAGAAATAATTTTCAACCAAAAAAATGAACTAATTTTCAAACCAAGATATAAAATTGCAACTTAAATGATAAATATTAACCAAAAAAATTGTAACAATATAGTTGAATCCTCAACTGAAACAGATTATTAATTGTCAACCGAACAGTAGCATTTTTTACAAAATAATTGATTTTTTACCAAAAGAGATAAGTTTTCATCAAAAGAGTTACATTTTTAAGCTAGAAAGTCAAATGTTTCCGAAAACATTTGAATTTTAATCCCGAAAATATCAATTTTCAACAAGAGGTAAATTTAGCATTTAGAACCAAATAGTTGCACTTATAAGCATAAAAGTCGACTTTTCAACAAATAGTTAAATTTCAACCTACAAAGATGATTTTTTAACCAAGCAATTGAATTTTCAAGGCCAAAAGACGAATTTTTTAGACGATAGTTGAATTTTTAACTAAAAAGTTCATTTTCAACCAAGAAAGTTGAATTTTCTTCCCAAAAGGACGAATGTTCAACAAAATAGTTGAATTTTCAATCAAAAAGAATTAACTTGCAACGAAAAATAGTTGGATTTTCTTATTGGATAAGAATATCCTATTTTCTTATTCAGTTCGCAATTAAGAAAAACACAAGAAAAAGGGTAAGTTTTGAAAATAGGCGAAAAATAAGAACTCTTTGAAAAAGGGGGTTAACCAAAAAAATTGTAACAATATAGTTGAATCCTCAACTGAAACA
>CAKNWT010150724.1:2535-20738 GCA_932066315.1 Andricus coriarius
ATAAAAGTGAAGACAAAAATCTCTTTTAATAGTCCAGTCCTCCGTTAATCGAGTCCTTTCCGGGGTCGCCTCATCCGAGAGGGTCCCGGGTTAATTTAAACCTTTTCGCGATTTAAACTGCGTTTCCGGGTTCGCCTCATCCGAGAGGGTCCCGGGTTAATTTAAACCTTTTCGCGATTTAAACGGCTGTTCCGGTGTCGCCTCATCCGAGAGGGTCCCGGGTTAATTTAAACTTTTTCGCAATTTAACCTTCTCTTCCGGGTCCGCCTTGACCGAGAGGGTCCCGGGTTAATAAAAACCTTTTCGCGATTTAAACTGATTTTCCGGGTTCGCCTCATCCGAGAAGGTCCCGGGTTAATTTAAAGCTTTTCGCGATTCAAACTGCTTTTCCGGGGTCGCCTCGTCCGAGAAGGTCCCGGGTTAATTTAAACCTTTTCGCGAGTAAGACTTCTTTTCTGGGTTCGCCTCGTCCGAGAGGGTCCCGGGTTAATTTGAACCTTTTCGCGATTTAAACGGCTTTGCCGGGGTCGCCTCATCCGAGAGGGTCCCGGGTTAATTTAAACTTTTTCGCGATTTAAACTGCGTTTCCGGGTTCGCCTCATCCGAGAGGGTCCCGGGTTAATTTAAACTTTTTCGCGATTTAACCTTCTCTTCCGGGTCCGCCTTGACCGAGAGGGTCCCGGGTTAATTAAAACCTTTTCCCGATTTAAACTGCGTTTCCGGGTTCGCCTCGTTCGAGAGGGTCCCGGGTTAATTTAAACCTTTTCGCGATTTAAACTTCTTTTCCGGGGTCGCCTCGTCCGAGCGGGTCCCGGGTTAATTTAAACCTTTTCGCGATTTAAACTGCTTTTCCGGGTTCGCCTCATTCGAGAGGGTCCCGGGTTAATTTAAACCAATTCGCGATTTTAACTGCTTTTCCGGGGTCGCCTCATCCGAGAGGGTCCCGGGTTAATTTAAACCTTTTCGCGATTTAAACTGCTTTTCCGGGGTCGCCTCATCCGAGAAGGTCCCGGATTAATTTAATCCAATTCGCGAATTAAACCTCTTCCGGGCTCGCCTTATTCGATGGGGTCCCGGGTCGAAGTAACACGCGAATTAAAACTCCTCCTCCGGGTCTCACCTTCGCGAACACCAAGGAATTGTTCGATCAAAGGAGCGACCAATGGATACTCATAACGAAGAGAGGTCATATCTTGTCCCTCAGCTCCTTTAAAGGAAAACAGTGGGCCTTGCAGCGCGTTTACGGCCCGCAACGACTATCCACATCCTCCAGAAGTATAACAGGGCAGAGTCCTGACCCGAACCTGTTTAGCTTTTTATGAATCATATTTGAGCTTACAGAGATTCATGTATTTAATAATTAAGTATTAATCGTTTTAACGTTTTTTAATAAAGAAAACGTTATTCCTTCACATTTATGTCGCAAGTTATCATCTTTAACCTCGCCACAACTTAGGCTAGTGGGGGTACTATTTTTGACTAGAATAAGGCAGAGAAGTTTTGTTCGGTGCCAAGTCCCAACAATATTTCAGGGTTGTAACGCTTCGTGTTTCGCCCCACTCTACAAGTACTCTAAACCGGATTTTCAATAGATTTGGTATAAAAAATTATATGGATTATTTGAGGCAAACCACAGCAAATGAAACTCACTTTGTGATTTGCAGTCCTCACTTCGCTCGAGCAGAAAAAAAATAACAGTATATAATGATACATAATATATAATTACAAATAATATATAATGTGGGAAAATAGTTGCATTTTATCTAAATTACCAAAAAAGCGGAAACTTGGAATAAATTTCAATCCGTTTTTGAACGTATTCGCGTTTGTAATTGTAAGTTTCGGCCGCCAGGAGAAGCAGCCCAGCCGTCTAACCCGTTTCTGCCCTTAGCGTATTTCTATCCGCTTTCCCTCTGGCGCTCATTCAAACCGTTGTTACGCTTAAACTTGTCAAATTCGCCAATAATTGCTCGGGCCTCAAGCAGTTAGTTTTTATTTTTAGAATTTACGCAAGGCAGGAAGAGCCAGGGAGAGCGTCTCAGAGCTGACCCTATTTTATTTCCCAATATTTTGCTTCAAGGAATTTCTCGATGTTCGGACTCTCAGGTCCTTATGGAAAGAGAGAGGTATCTCTTCTCACTTTCTATCGTTCACTTCCAATCACTTTCGCAGCCAAGTAGAGGAGTAGAATCCTTGTCTGCCTATAAGTGGCTTAAAACGTGAGTGATAGCTCGTAAATTATTGTATTTAATTTTGTGGACCAATTGTCACAGAAGACCCTGACAGTGCTCGAAAAAGTTAATACAACAATATAAACGGATTTAGAAATTCTCAAAATAATGGCACTGGCCAGAGCACAAAAGAATGTTTCTCAAGCAGGTGGATCTTTGCCACAATTATAAAATTCTTTCTTTAACACTCTGAGATACTCAAGATTAGCCAAAGATTTGTTCTGTAAGGACGCAAATCGCTTTTTAAGTAAAGTTTCTTCTATAGACTGTTTGGGGAGATAAATCTCCTTTGCACTCCTAAAGAGAACTTGGCTATTTTCGGAACACCTCTAAATATTTAGTTTCAAGGCTAAGTATTTTGCCGCTTTCCACTATTGGGGGATTTTGTGAAGCAAGGAGAGGATAGATCTTCAAGCCTTCCTTCAAGGTTTTCACCCTGCGATCTGCGCTTTTCAGCTGCCAGATCTCGACTGCCTGTTTTCGGCCGTGCTCGCAACTCCTTCGATTCTCTTCTAGTTGTCCCAGGCTTACGCAATAGTTTTTCAGTGGTAGTAGTCGGAGTTTGCGCTCTAGTTTTTCTCCTGTGTTATGCAACCTTCACGAAGAATCACACAGCAGATAGTCTTTTTGCCTATACTCAAACTGTCCCTGTAACTCGAAGTTTACAACCGCCCCCAAAATTAAAATGGAATGCTCGACGAAATAGGAATAAAAAGAATTTTTTACAAACAAACAAAAAACGAAGAGAAAAGCACGTTAAACAAAGCGTCGCTTCCATCTCTAGTCGTGCGTGACTATTTCAATTTTTCCTTCATCTTTGGCTGTGCTCAGATTTCCTGGTATCTTCCTTCTGAACGTTCCGTCGAGATTCATCCGCAGTTCTTTATTTTCTTCTTTGTTGTTAGGATCCGGGTTTCTGAATGGGTTTTTCTCAGTAAAGACCCAGGCCTCTGTCATGGGCCATTCCTGCGCCGGGTTCCAGGCCATGTAGTTTTCCCATGTTTCTTTTGTTTCCGTTGGAATTACCTCACCAGATCCTGCGTCGACTCTCTGTCCTTCAGCATGCCTGAATCTTTATTCCTTGTTCTTAAGGCAACCAAAAAGGCTCGCCTTATACCTGGCAAGATATTTGGAAATATCTTCTTGGGCTTTAGCTTGCCCTCGTGCGTATCGTTTTTGGGAAAGTTTTCCTTTTCTTTTCGAAACGATCGCTTTGCTGGCCATAAATCTTTGTCGTGGAAGATTTCTTCCACCAAAGCGTCGTGTCTGCTTCTTCGGAGTGCATAAATCCCTCCCTTCTATTTCCATCTATGACTACTTCTTTTCTCGAGAAGATTAAAACCAGCGAAGGGATTAACCCTTCGATGGCACACTGCAGTAAAAAAGACCCTAGGCATGTTAAACCTTATTTAAATCCCTTGAACATTTGAAAATAGTACTTATACGGTTATTAAAAAAGAAAAAAAAATATTAATTTTTTCGTAAAAAATGTCACTTTTCGCTATGTTTTAACTTATACAATCTTTATTTCATATTTAAAATATTAATTGAACTAAATAACCCATAGCATTCTTTGAAGTAACTATCCAAGAGTGTGCAAAAAATTTAGCTACTCAAAATAATCAACTGACTCTTTGCGGAAAGCCTTTTTCGTTTGGGGTCAAAAAGACCCCAATGTACCAGCTATTTTACGCGTCGGGAAGTGTGCCATCGAAGGGTTAAATCACATTTAAGCCAACAACGCGCCTGTGCGGCTCCAAGCAGCTCGAGTGGTACGGCTGAGAATGGGATTTTAATTAGTCACATAAGCGTGGCTAAAGCTACTGAGAATACAGCGTCCGAAAAAGGCCCTAAGAAGAAAAAGTATGGAATTGCTACCAGAAGGAGGTATCATCGCCAGCAACTTCTGTCAGAAGGTGAAACGACCTCTCAACTAAAGACCCCTAAGCGATCCCGGTCGGATGGCAGAACTCCTAGATAAGACAGGGAAGCTAAGAGGGGCAGGGTCGTTGAACCGGGTGACTCATACAGTCTCGCCCTTTAAAGCCACCTGAAATTGGCCATTGCATCTGAGTGATTTCCGCAAGAGAAGCTGAACTGAGAAGAAGCAGTGGCTATAGAGAATGCCCTCGAGACTAAGGTTGCCAGGGTAAAACCTGGTGACATTACCCCGACGTTCGAAGACAGCCGATATAAAAACAACTTACTTACCCTCATCTGTTCAGATGCGGTATCCAGGGCATGACTCATCGAGGCTGTAGGTAGTTTAAAGCCATGGGAAGGTGCAAGAATTACAGCCATTGGTTATAAGGACCTCACCAAGCCTGCCAATTTTATGTAATGCATACGCGGTACTTACCGGGAACCATCATCCATCCTTAATAGCTTGGCAGTCCAGAACCCCACGTTGAATGTGGACCATCATCGAAGCGAAGAAAGACACCAGGATAACCCAGTTAGTCCTGAGTGTGTACCCTTCAGTGATCTAAAACATCGAGAAGATCGACTGTAAACCGTTTCTGGTAATGAGAAAAATCCAGATAAAAATACTTTCAAAACCGAAGGAGACTACGAGGACATTGTGTCATATGTGTCGGCCATCTTAAGCAGGCGTCTTATATTGGAACAAACTGCTTTTGCTCTGAATCAAAAACCTTTGTGTTACAAGACAGAAATGAAGCGTATAAGCCAGAAATACTGCTCTGTAATCTGCAATACAACTGATGAAAGTCCTAGGACAGCGACTTACGTCAGAAGGTATATCGATTATATATAAAAGGATGGCCACTCGTCATTGGATATGATGCTAATGTGCATCATAAAATATGGAACAGTAAGAACATGAACAACAGATGGCAGTACCTATTAGTTTACCTTTTAACTACCGATTTAACCATATTGAATCGCAGAAATACACCAAACTTTGTGAAAACCAGAAGTCAAGAGGTTATTGAATTAAACATATGCTCTATATCCATTAGCGAACCATTCTAGACTAGCACGTATCGCCTGCGACATCCCTATCAGATTACAGGCAAATATGCTTTTCAGTGATAGCAGACGACTCTGATTCGATTAGGTATAGGAACCCAAGAGTGACTGGCTGGGAAAAATATGGAGAAGATCTTGGAGAGTTCTTGGAAATTATTCCTGTGAGGATAAGATCAATTCACCAACTGGAGTTTGCTGTGGATATAGCGAATAGGGTCATACATAAGTCTCATGAGGATAATTGTCCTCTTCGCATTAGAAAACCATACAAGGATGCTCCTTGGTGGAATTGTAGACTTCTGGGTTTGAAAAAAGAAACTGAGAGACTATTTAAGAGAGCCAGGAAAACTGGAAACTGGGATGTGTATAAGGTAAGTGTAGCCTAGAGGACAAAACATTCCGAGGGCCAAACTAACGAAATACAATAGGCTAAAAGGAACTCATGAAGGGGGGATTTTCAGGGCATTTAAAATGTATATGACTACGCATACATGCCTGAAACTGCGAAACTCCAGAGAGACTTCAAGAAAAATCCTACGTCTCAAATGAGAGTATTGATTTTGCCAACAGGTAATATGACAGAAACGGCCAGCGAAACCCTCGAACACCTCGTGTAGCTGCACTTCCCTGGTTTCGAATCTGGGTACGCGTCGGAGGGGGCTGTTAGACCGAAATATTCTCACGGCCCGGAACATAGGGACAGTGGGGATGACTGAAGAATGGCAAGCCTGAAATCAGTGAATCGTCCGGCGTTTCGACCCATTCATGGCCGCTGGGGAAGAGGGTATATTCCCGGCGTTGATTCAAGAAGTTTTGGATGTTTTAATTTGGATTTGAGCCACCAAAGTGTACACTGCAATTCGACACGAACCCAGAATAAAAAGCTAGTTTTTACCTTACCTGCTTACCTATTTTATTCTTGGACCACTACCTGCCGTCACTTGCATCCTAGTTTTCAGCAGCGTTAAAAGCAGATATTCGCTACAGAGGGGACTCCTCCCGTATCGGTAAAAATCGTTGTCATCGCAACGAGCCGCAACGTCGCGACATACTGATCTCACTATTTTCTAAAAACACGATGCTGTCATTTTCGGCTAAAATAGAACGAAAAACTGGTATTTTTGGTATATCACTACTCGTGATCTATTTATGAAATTACAGGTTGTTACTTCCTCTTGATTTCGTCTGTTGACCATTTGAAGATATGACGATCAGGATCCGAGCCTCAGAGGAGGCAAAAATAACATGATTTTTGCAAAAAATATGAAAAAATCGGGTATTTTTAAAGACTGTCACTCCTAGACTATTGGTAATATAATAGAAATTTTTTTTTGTTTTGCGCAGAATTTCACCTACTTCAACTTCAGTAGGAACATGTTTAACTCTTTGAGAGATATGCAATTCAATTCACAGAATAAATAAAAAGTCTAGGACTTTCTGTTTCTGAGAAAAATACAATTGACTTTGCTCTTTTAGTAATAAAGGGTTTTTAGGGTTCCTGAATTCGAATTGAAAGTAATATGGCAAAATGCAATTGTAAAAAAGAATAAGATAAGTTTTTTTCATTTAATGGCGTTGGAACCAGGACCCAATGTAAAATTGAAATATCTCATTTGACTCCATAAATACTAGAACTACACCTTTTTATATAATTAGGACCTGTTCCTGTTTTTGATCGAATCTTTATTCGGAGTAAAAGACCATTGAAATTACCCCATTTTTCATTCCGAATACAGATTTGATTCAAAATAGGAATAGGCCCTAAATGTGTACAAAAAAAAATTAATTCTAGTATTTATGGAGTAAAATGAGGCCATTCAATTTTGACTTTGGCTCAACGTTTTAACGAACTTAACAAGTACTTAACATGTCCATCACTCACAGATTTGAAAGCAGTGACCTGAAAAACACCCGAGTAGCACTTTTTAATCAAATATTTCTTATTTTTACAAGTACGTTCTGCTATGTTGGATCCGTCTATTTTAATTTTTTAATTTTTGCTTCAGGTTTAAAGTCAGTGAAATAAAAAAACCCCGAATAGAAATTTGTATTCAAATCCATTTTATATTTACAATGTTCATTATATGAAAGGTTAAAGTAGCAAATTCAATTGCATTTTTTTTTTGAAACCACAAGTCTTCATTCATAATGTGTCCCCTAAGGGTTTACATGACCTCCGCTTCTTACAATACCATCTACAAACTTTATATTATCTTATCCTTACTATTTACAATTTTGGGCAACTATTTACATCAATTCTTATATCTATTTCCTTGCTTCTATATTCATATAACGCAATTTAACCGCAATTTCACTGTCGGAAGAGTGAGCGAGCGATCGAAAGCGAGTGAGCGAGAGAGTGAGCGAGCGCATCCGCATCTTAATCTACTTATACTATTACAAATAATAACTAATTACAGATATTTACGCTTCTAATATACGCGACTTCCGTTTCCTTTTTCCTTCACATTCCAATCTCTTCTATCTCATTCTCATTTTGCCATTTTTCCATATCCATTCTTTCATTCTTTCTCCTTCGCCCCTCTAGCCCCCTCCAACTCCATCATCCACCCCTCACCCATTCCATCCTCCCCTAAAATCTTTACCACATTCTCTTGCCAGCTTCCTTTATCTTCCATTCCTCTCCTACATCCTTCCCATACATGCTCCCATGTTTCCTCCTCCCATTCACATATTCTGCACTTTCTGTTCTCTGCCTTTTCCCAATACATCCCCTCTTTTACCTCGTTTCCCAATCTAAATCTTGCTATTCTGGTCCATCTTCTCTCTCCCCATCGCTTTTCTAAATACTTTGGTACTCCTTCCTTTTTTATCATCTTATACCAGTTATTATATTTTGATCCCTCAATCATTCCCCATCTTTCCACTAATTGTCTTTCCCTGTCCCTTCTCTCCAATTCCTCATAGCTTACTCCATTACCCTCTCCTACATCTCTAGCACTAAAAAACTCCCTCCTTTCTTCTTCCCATCTTGTTAGTTCTACCACCCTCCCTCTCCTTTCTTCTACCTCCTTCAAACACTTTTCCGCTAACTCCCCCCCTTCCCCTCCCTTAAGTTCGTATCAAATTGCCATGCTCTCTTACCCGCTCTAGTACTTAATTTATCCCTCTGTGCTTCTTCTCTCATCATATATCCAGGCGTCCTCCAGTCTACTCCTAGCGTCCACCTTATATACCTTTCTTGTAAACTCTCAATCTCTTTCCTTTCCTTCCACCCCCATGTCTCCGCTCCATAACCTAATACCGGCCATACCAACGTATGAAATAACCACATTCTCCTTTTCCAATCTTTCTTGAACCTTCTTTATCTTCTGCCATCAAACCTATATCGTCCGCGTATGCCAGTATATAAGTATATATAGTATCTTTTCCTCTCCCATCCCTTTCTCTTAATTTCTTCTTCTAAATCTGAGATTAATATATTAAATAAAAGTGGGCTCAGAGAACATACTTGCCTTACTCCTCTCACTAACGAGAAACTATCTCCTACTTGCTTTCCCACCTTTACCCTGCTTTTAGTCTCTCAGAAAATTTACGATACTCTCTTTATTAAGCCCTCTCGTACACCCTTTTTCACCATAACTTTTTCTATCTTGACTCGGTCCAAGGAGTCAAACGCCGCTTTTAAGTCTACGAATACTGCTATCATTGCCCCTTTCACCCTTTTAATCCTTTTATTTATCAGATAATTCAGAACATACACATATTGTCCATCACCCCCATCCCTTTTCTAAACCCTGCCTGATTCGGTGGCTCTATCTTTTTCTCCTCAACTTCTTTCTTCCATCTCTCCGACAGAACCGTTACATATACTTTATACAATGCTGGCATCAGCGTCACACCCCTATAATCTTTAACCTTCTCCCCTTTGCCTTTCTTCACTATAGGTACCACTATTCCTTCTTTCCATAACTCTGGCCACCCCTCTCCTCTCCATACCCTATTTCACATTATCCATGCCCATTCCTTTAGTTCTGCTCCCCCATATTTCCAGACTTCATTTGGAATCTCATCTATACCCGGTGCCTTTCCATCTTTCATTATTCCTAACACCTTGACTATTCCTTCCCTTGTTATGTCCTCTTCCTCATCTCTTTTTCTACCATATTTTTCTCCTTTCCTAACTTTTCTCTCTACCCCTCCTAGCAAATCCATAAAAATATTTTCCATTCTACCACAACTCAGTATACTCTTTCTTTTTTCTCCTATATTCTTCTCCACTACTTTTCTCTTTTCTTCATTTTCTTAATTCCTTTCTGACCTGCTTCTTTTTCTCTTTACATTCCTCGTCTCATCCATTTCTATCTCCTCGTTTACTAACTTCTTTTTGGCTTGTACATTCTAATCCTCCTTTCATTTCTCCTATCACTATTTTCATCTCCTCGTCCACATTTACCTCTCCCATTTTGATATTTCTAACCTTTTCTTTAAACTGTTCTTTTCCTTCCATTGACCAATCCCCCTTTTCAGCTCTTTTTACCTTCGCTTCCTTTTTATCCATATGGTTATTACTTTTTTCTCCCTCTAATGTCACTATTACGGGAAAGTGATCCGAATCTAGGTAATCCCCTACCTCTAGTTTCTTGACCTTCTCTCTTACCTCATCGTCCACTATAAAATAATCAATTACCGTTCCCCTTCCTCCTCCTGAGCGTGTATATTCCCCTTCCTCATCTCCCTCTATATTTCCGTTCAAGATAAGCCATCCCAGCTCCTCCAAGCTCTTAAACAATTTCTTTCCCTCCCCTTTCAGTATCTTGTCTTTGGATTTTCCGCCCCCCCCCCATTCCCTTCCTCCTCTATCTCCTGTTTTCGCAGTTAATATTATTATTTACCTCTTCTACTATTATTCCTTCTTTTTGCTCTTTCCTCCTTTTCCTATCCTTCCCTGTTATACATTCGTTCCTTACTCCCATCACCATACCTCCCATATCTCTACCTTTTTTATTTTTTCTCTTTGCATTTTGAACTTGCCGTTTGTAACTTCTTGGCAATCTTCACCTTACTCTTTCTTATCTCTTTTCATCTAGCCACGTCTCCATCATTACTACTACATCCCATTGTGTCAAATTTCTCATAAATTCCCTGTCCTTTCTCTCTAATCCTGCTATATTCCAGTAACATAGCCTCTATTCTTCCCTACTTTCTTTTCTCGTCTCTTTTTGTTTCTTACTATTTCTTATTTTCCTATCTCCCGTTCCTTTCTCTTCTAGTTTCCCGGCACTACCAAATCTTCTGTTTCTTCGTCCCAATCCCACCATACACCTTCTATCTGTATTCTGCCATACTTAACCCACGTTCTTTTTCCCACACGTCTTTCCTCTTCCGCTATTTGCCTTAACTTATACTGCATATTCCTTTCTACCCATGTCAAATCATCCTCTATTCTCTCTTTGCTTCCATATAACAACCTCTTCTTTTTCATCACTTCCCTCTTATGTTCCCATTTCTTTAGTTTCACTAGTACCATTTTTTCTCCTCTTCGCGTTTCCTTTCCTACACTTCGCATTTCCTCTATCTCTACTTTAGCATCTATCCTTTTCAGCACATCCTCCACTCCTTCCCTCAATTCCTTCCCTTCTAATCTTAGACCCTTTATCACAATGTTTTTCTTTCTTTCATCTCTTTCTTTTCTTTCTAATCTTCTTTCTATTTCCTTTACCCTTTCCTTCTCAATATTCCCACTCTCCCCTTCACCCAACTCCCGGTTTGATTTTTCAATCTGCACCATCCTAGCTTCGAACTGTGCTACTTTTTTATTATAGTCATCCGGGTTTTCCAATTTTTGTTCTAAGGTCTGCATCCTTCTTTCCAAATTTTCCCTAACTTCTTCCCATTTCCGCATCTCTTTTCTAAGTTCGGCCATTTCTTTCCTAATCTCTTGTTTTATTTCCTCTCCTCTTTCTTGCTGTCTTTTTTCGTTCTTCTGTATTACATCTATCATCATTTCCCGCAATTCTTCTAACTTTAACTTTTCAATTTCTATTGGCGCTCTATGTTCAACTTTGTCTTTGTCTTCCCCCTTGTCTTTCTCCACCTCTCTATTTTGATCTTTTCCCCGTGGTGTTCTGATCATTTTCGGGGTTTTTAGCGTGGATCCTACTTCAATCTTGTCTTCACTACTTCCTCTTTCCGCCCTATCCCCCTTCCTATTTATGTACGGGGCAGTTTTAGCAATTATTAAGAATCTTAATGAAACTAGATGGTACGAATTAGAGACAAAAAATGGGGTTGAGAAAATGAAGTTTCTTAAAAGTATAAATTTATGACTTTATAATAAAGTGCTACAATTTCCAAGGATTTGGCCATGTTGCACAAAATTGTTTTAAAAAAAATCAAAGTGTGTTAGGTGTGCAGTATAACATATTACAATACAATGTACTGAACTTGTAGAAAAGGAATTACAATGTACAAACTATGAACAGAATCACAGAGCCAGTGACAAAAATTGTGAAATTTACGAAGAGGTGAAGAAGCAAAGAAGTACTAAAAGTCAGTCAAGAATGTGGGCCACTAAATTCAATGATACACCCTCGATGGGTCGATTTGATGAAAACCAACATAGATCACAAATTCCAACAAAGAAAGGAGATAGTAAGCAAACATACTCTCAGATTTCACACTCTAATGAGAGAGACAGTAATAGGCATGAAACAGAAACTCCAAATACTTTTCTCCATTGGAGAAATAATCGCAGGATTTAAACAGCTCTTCATTAACGTAAACATACATAAAGCTTTAAATTTAATGAAAGATGCTTTTAATCAAATGAGACCATCCTCTGGTGGGTTAACAAAAGTTACGTGCGTTTTTGAAGGGCTGCTTAATATATTTTGTTAAATGGAATGCAAATTCCATTAAAAATAAAAAGTTTGAACTAGAAAGTGTAATTCATAATTACAATCTTGATATCATTGGTCTATGTGAAACTCGAATAGATAATAGGTATAAACTGAAAATTAAAGGTTATTCTATTTATAGCAGAGATAGAGATAATGCAGGGGGGGGGAGTTGCAATTGTAATTAATAATGCAATAGAACATTATGAGATGAATATCGTTGGTCTTCAACTTATTGCAGCTGTTTCCGTTGTTGTTAATACTGAATTTGGTAAAGTCATGTTAGTGTCAGTATATTTACCACCTAATAAAAAATAATTAGACCTTTTGTGATGACGAAGTATGTAAAAGTTAAATAATACTATTGATTATTCGAATTTGGAAAATTAAAAAATCAAAAACTAAATTTATAGGGATGACGGAGTGTGCACCCTCCGTCTCCATCTTAAGAACATTCATTTAATAAGGTTATCATAACGGGAGATACGAATTGCAGAAATATAGCATGAAACTCTTCCATTAACAATGAAAATGGTAAGAAACTACGCCAGCTGTGTCTTAATAAGAATATAAGTATATCTGCGCCAACAAGTCCTACTCACAATCAAAAAATAAGAAGATCTAGTGTACTAGACATATTTTTACTGAATAATATAGATAGGTATATTAATCCAATAACTATTCAAATTTTAAATTGAGATCATAATCCGGTATTAATGAAAATTGATTATAATTTATTTAAAAAGAAACCTAAAGCCTTTTTTGACTTAAAAAATGCTGATTGGAATAAATTTAAAGAATATGTTTATAAAAATTTACAGATAAACTATCATATAAAAACTGTGGTATAAACTGAGGAAGCTATCGGTAGATTAACCGAAGTAATTAGAGAGGCTGTGAAATGCTCTGTACCTATTATAAATGAAGAAGGAAATAAGTATTAGTTGCTCATTGAGATTAAGCGACTAATTCAAATAAAAAATGTGTACAGAAGAAAATCTCAGAAAAAAAAACAGTCTTAACATACTTCAGTTGTCATTGGCTAAATTAATGACAGTAAAAATGTATGAATGGAATAATTCACAATAGAATCGGACTATTCGTAAAGTAAACTAATCAAATAGCTTACAATGGAAACTAAAAAACCTATTTATAAAACAAGAACAAAAAATGTCACCATTATTGGTTAATAAAAAATATGTATATATGATAAAAGAGAAAATAAATGCAATGGCTGATTATTTAGAAAATGTTCACAAACTAAATAAAAATCTAGGATCTGTAGTAACAGAAGGGCATGGTCGAGCGGTAGATAAAAAGGACGTTTCATAGAAGAAAATGTAAGAACAGTTTATTCAAGTATGGCTGATACAAGACTGACTCCTTTCTCCCAATATCGAACGGAAGAATCGATCTCTGATAATCAATCGCCATTTATAGATGTCACTCGCATCGAGGCGTGAAAATTCAAAATTGTTAAACTTAAATATATCGACTACAGCTCGGCCTATCCTGACAAATGATTGTCCCGATGATCAGGATTGTCAAACAGAGTCATTGCTTGTCCGTCTCATGGTCGCATTCTATCAGAACTATAAACACTAGAAAAGGGTTTTTGAGTTATTTGACACCCATCGATATCTTCTATTAGGTAACAGTCTTTACGCAAGACCTTCTTTACTTCGTAGGGCCCTTTAAATTTAGGGACTGAGAAGTGAAGCAACTTCCTCTGTCGGAATACCACAAATTTTGTGTAACTATCTATAATCAGGAAGACATGCTTGTAGCCAAAACTCGCGAATTTCAAGGGTCCATAAGTCGTAGTTAAAACTATTAGACTGCTATAATTTGATTTGCTTGATATTATGTACCCTCGATCTAAAAGTCCCTTAATAATTTTTCGCAGTTTTAAAAGTTCAACCCACGATAATCTACACGGTTTAAAAAAAAGGCACCTTGGAGGTTATATTGATTTCCATCTCGAAAGAACTTGGACTTAACATTTCCGGTTTCTCGCGTTACTCATCGAGAAAAATTTTAACCATATTTTTATGGTCGTATGTAACTTTAGATCCAATTTGACTCGCTGACTGATCAAATAATTTATCCGGTTCTTGCTCTACAAGATTAATGAACATTATATCATTCTCCGGATCTTCGTATTCAAAAGTTACCCTTTTACGTCTTATCAAGGTTAACCCTGGGATATTTAGAAAATCGCACCCCAAAATCGCTCATTGTCGTATCTGGTACAACCGCAAATTTAACCGAAAATATTCTACCATTTAAAAGTTGCAACCTAACATCTACTTTAATAAAGCCCACTATATCTAAAGCCAAATAGTTTATCCCCGCATATAATACTCGCTGTTCAGATTCGCTAAAAAAATTAGAGTTTTGGAAATCTAGAAGATAACATTTATTTTTCAACAAGGAAATCGGACTACCATTATCAACTAAAGCTTCTAGAAAATACATATCGTCTCGTGCGTTGCTTAGTAGAACGGTATCCATCGTTCCTTGTTCGATGAGTGGGATTCTTTCCTGTGATGACACTGTAGATTCACTGTTGGTTAGTTTTGCGGGTTTATCGGCTGATCTCTCGATGACACCTGTATTCTCGAAGATCCTGCAGGACACTGGCGTGCCTGATGGCCTGCCTGATGACATTTGAAACAGGCTCCACGTTCTTAGGAAGAACTTTTTAATTCGCTGGCCAAATGTCCAAATCTATGGCAGTTATAACACTGTGGTCGCGGTGGCTTGACTCCTGTTGATTTTAAATCTTCTGATTTACTTTCCGCAGCTTTGGTCGGCTTAAAATTCGAACCGGGTTCCCCATGCTGCTTTCTACCAGGTGCTTTCCGTAAATCTTTACGTGGCTCGTTCTTGGTAATTCTCTGCATTCCATCTAAGAGATCTAGGAGTGTTTTGTAATGTCCTGCTCGTGCATGCGTTTTAATAAAAAATTCTGTACTCCTTCTATCATATACTCAATAGACAATTCTTCTGCCATCTCTAGTTTATTAATCAATTTCAACTTTTCTTGAAAACATGTGGAGAACTTCTCTCCTACATTCCAAACTCGGGCTTCCATCTTCTTCATTCGATTCAGCGGATCTTCACGACACTTGAAGGCTGCTGGTAACTCAGCTTTCAGTTCAGCCCATGATTTTCCAACACTTCCGGGCGTATTGTTGTACCAGTCAAGTACACGCATCTTCAGTCTTCTCGAAGCTTAGAGTTTGATAAGATTGTCTGGAACCTCGTAAGCCGCTTGGATTTCATCAACTTGTCGAATCCATTTTTCAACGTCGTCTTCCTCATCTTCGCCAAATAGTGGAATCAATTCTCCGATTTCACTGTATTTGGGCGCTGCTGGTCTAGCATTATTCCTCTGTGCAGCTTCTTGATGATTCCCATTGTTGCCCATCTGAACTCCAATTCGCATGGCTTCCATCACCGCCCTCGTAGTCGCTGCAATAATATCTTCAACATTTGCCATGACTGCTCTTCCTACTGGAGCTCTGTAGACTCCAGAATCTTCAGATTCAGCCACACTATGCATATTCTTATCTAAGCAAAGGTGTTGCCTGTTTTGATTGAACCCGTGGAAGTCTTCACTTTCAGAAGACCCATTATGAACATTCGGATCCACCCCTCCATTGTTCCGTTCGCTGCCGCCATTTTGTCTTGCTCGAAAATTCGAGAACGTTCTCTTAGTCACCAGTCGAATTTCCTCGAACGCGTCGGCGTCACTTGCCCATTCTCTGTACGCGTCACCATAATCACCAAATTTGAATACACACGCCTTTTTTCCCACACGGCGGTTTTCTGTAACCGGATTCCTTTTTACACAGTTGGCTTACAGGACACAGGCTAATTCACGAACACGTTAGCTTTTTACGCACACAATCCGACGGCACCCAATAATAACCGCAATCAATAACTCTCGTAGGCACTCATAGCCGATTGCACAATTATATAACTACGTATTGTAGAAAAAAGCCTAAAAAATTAAAGAGGCGTTTTTAGATACAGACTACATCTTAAATTAGAAACAAAAAATCTTTATAATATTCCAGGACAACCGCCGAACATATGACATAGTAGACAAGAGAAAAACATGAAGGCGGTAAATTCATTATAAAGAATAAAGGCGTCATTTAAGTGAATCGTAAATGAGAAAGCATGCCAAAGCAACTGAGTTTTCAATTGGTTTTTGATTATTTTATAATACTTGGATATATTTGGTTGACATTTATAATTTCTGTCTGTAAGTTAATAGAAGTATTGTGATATTTGGTTATAAAAATGGATTCTATTATTCGTCTTTTATAAGTACAGTCAACTTTCTTTTATTCTACTGGCCTTGAAACGTACACGTTCGGTTATTCTAGGGCTCGAGAGGCCCTCACCTCTACCGCGATTCGGCAGTTTATTTTTATCAACGACGTTCATTGGTTGCTCCGTTCTTGTATCGAGGCGCCGCCTGGACGCAACTTTTTAAACCGAAAAGCGCGAAATACACTCGACATTCCTAGAACTGCTGGCCCACGCAGTTTCTCAGCTCAAGGGGTGAGAGGCGGTTACGACTCTCGCCTCGGAAAGGTCGCCATGTGCAAGTACTCAGTCGAGTATATTGCGCAATATTATGGAAACGGTTCAGGCAAGTGGATAGCCAACTTATTGCGCAGTTGAAAAATTCGCGGTCCGTAGTCTGCATGCATGCATAAGTGTTTTTGTTGGCGTACGACAGTTTGCACTTATTGTTTTGGCAAAGCCTGGTAAGGGCAATAGTTGACCACAGAGCTATCGTCCTATTAGTTTGTTGCAACATATCAGTAAAGTTGTTAAGAAAATTTTTCATAAAAGAATGCTAGATTTCATTTATGAAAACAGGATAATGGTGGATGAAAATTTTGGTTTCCGCAAGAAACATAGTACAGTGGATCAATTGGCAAGACTGGTTAATCATATAACTACGAATTTCAATAAAAAGAAGCACACGGGAGTTTTACTAACGGTCATCAGAAAGGCATTTAATACTGTATGATATAAAGGGCTGGTTTACGAACTAACTAAATATAATAATAGATTTGATGCTTTCACGATGATTCATTTTGATAAATTTAAATTCAAAATTTAAAGCTTTTTCGGGTTTCAATCGTGTGCCAAAACTACGAGATTGCCGACGTTTCGTGAACATTGCAGTTCACTTCTTCAGGGCTGACCTGAAACTGAAGTTTCAGGTTATTTTGTTCTTATATATATTCTCTAACGATGCCTGTGATTGGCCAGAGCGCCCCATGGTAGGGACTGCTCGAACTTGATTGGCCAATCAAGTCCTTTTTAAAAAACCCGGGAGGACGGAAAGCCAAATCGGATTGGTATTATATCCATTGTCCCTATTGATGTTATTAGGGTGTTTTAAGATTTCGATTGCTTCTCTATGTTTTCTTGGAAAAATATTTTGTGTTTTTGCGATGACTGTTGTTTTGTCAAACAAAATGCTATGTCCTGTTTCAATATGATGCTCAGCTAGTGCTGATTGCGTGAAATGTTTTAGTCTGACTTTACTCTCATGTTCCTTTACACGTTGGCTCACCGCCCTCCCGGTTTCTCCAATGTAGACTTTGCCACAAGAACAAGGGATTTTATATACTCCCGGATCACTGAGAGGTGCCTTTTTATCTTTAGGATTGTTTAGAAGTTGTCCTATTTTTGCAGGTGGTTTAAATATGGTTTGGATGTTGTGTTTGTTGAGAATTCTTCCTATTTGTTCTGTGATGCCTTTAATGTAGGGTAGGATTATGGTCTTATTTCTCTCTCTTTCTTTAGTGGGTTGTGTTGACTTGTTCTTTTGAGTGTATTTTCTTATTGCTTTCTGAATTTGTTTGTTTGTGTAATCGTTTTGTATTAGGATTTGTTTAACATTTTGTAATTCCTTTTGTAAGTTATCTTTATCTGTTATAGAGACAGCTCTGTATACAAGAGAATTGATGACCGATTGCTTTTGAGATGGGTGGTGGTGGGAGGAGGCATGCAGGTATCTGTTTGTATGGGTGGGTTTTCTGTAAACTTCGTGTCCTAATGTGTTATCAGATCTTTTGTAAACTAG